>JABUQX010119022.1:0-36851 GCA_015478945.1 Trachelipus rathkii | reverse complement strand
ATATATATATATATATATATTATGTATATTATATATATATTATGTATTATATTATATAGTATATTATATATATATATTACTATTTTTTTACTTAATATATATATATAATATATTTATATAATATTATATATATATAATTTATATATATATTACTATATATATATATATATATATCTATACAAATATTAAGTATATATCATATTATATTAGTATATATTATTATATATACCATATTTATACTATATATACTATAAATAATATATTATATAATAAATAATATCTATTTATATTATATATATTATATATATATATTTACTAAATAATATATTATTTATATATATATATATTATATATACTATATATATAATATAATATTAAGTATATATATATATACTATATATATTAAGATATTATTAATATAGAATATATATATATATATATATATTATTATATATCATTATATATATATTATATATTTATATATATATATTATATTTATTTTATATAAATAATTATATTATATGATATATATAATATATTATTATATAATATATATATTATCATTATACTATTATTAATATAATAATATTGATTATAGTATATATATATATATATATATATATTTATATATATATTTCTAAATATACTATCATATATATATAATATAATATATATATATATTATATATATATGATATAACTTATATATAATATGATATATATTTATATATATATATATATATATATATTATTAATTTATATTATAATAATTATATATTATAATACTATATATATTATTTAAATATAATATATATATATATTATTATTATATATATAAATATATATATATATATATTATGTAAATATATATATAATATTTATATAATAATATATTATATATATTATAATATATATATATTACATAAGTTATATTATTTATAATACATTACTATTATATATATATATATATATATTTATATAATTTATATTTTAATATACTATATTATATATATATATATATATATATAGTATATAATAGTTACTATTAATAGCCGGCGTTATATCATATACATATGTGGTGTTATAATTTATAGCTATAGTCTATAATACTGTAACTTATTTTTTTTAAATCATTTTTATATTATTTTATATACTATATATTATATTATACTATTATTATATATATGATTATATTATTATATATATTATTATATAGTTATGTATTACAAAAATAATAAAAAATATATTATTTATATATATTTTATTACTACATAATGACGATATTTACTTAATCACATACTCATTATATATGCAAAGTTGAACAGCAGAGATTTACATTAATAATATGATATAAATTTATATAATTATATATATATTTAATATATTGATAATATATATATATACTATATAGTTATACATTAATACACTACTATATTATATATATATATAATAGTATACCACTAATATATTACAATATGATATACTATAAATAACTAATTACTATCGCATATATATCATATACATATATATATATATAATATATACTATATATAGTTTATAGTTAATATAGATTTGATCTCCTACAACTTATGATTATATTTGTTAACTATATAAATATAATAAATATATATATAATACTTATCTATATAGACATCTGCTGCATCACTCATATATATATCTATATAAATATATCTATATATATTATAATTATTATTATTATATATAATATATACCTATCTTTAAATCTATCTTTTTATATACATATTATATATCTATTTATTATCGTATTTTCCATCCTTTGTGCAATGTCTGTGTTTTTCATGGAAATAAATTGAAATTATAGATATTATACTATGATCTATATACTATTATATTATCTTCTGCTATATTAATTATATATAGAATATATATTATATATATTATAGTATATATTATATTTTATTATTATCTATATACTATATATATGTATTACTTCTATATATTGATCAGAAGTACCGATATTATATATATTTATATATATATATATATTATATTTAACTATATATATATAATCTATATATTATATTATAATATATATATTTTATAGTTTTATCATACTAGTATATTTTATATATATATATATATATATATTATATATTCATCTATATACTAGTACTCTATATATAATAATTATATATACTATTATATATTCGTATATATTATATATAATACTTATATATATATATATTTATATATATATATATATAATATATAATTATAATTATAGTTATAATATATATACGATATATATTATAATATATTATTATATATAGTGTATATTATATTATACTATACATATATATTACTAATATTATATTTATATATATATATATGTATATATACATAGATCATTTATTATTATAAGATATCAGAAAAACAATTCTAGTAACTATAATGATAATTATTATATATATTATATTAGATTAGTATCTCTGGTATTATATGCTATATAATATATACGTAGTATATCATTTCACAAAAAAACGCAGTTCTGAACGTGAGAGACGAGCCTATTCGTACTCTTATGACATATTTCTGCAAAAAAAGAACAATATTTCAGTGACATCAATATTTCTTAAAACTACTAGAGATTGTATAACAACGTATAAAATAGTGAGAAAGTTACGCTCAGGTAACACTGGTCATTCATTCTTCTGCAATTAGGTTTTGCAAACAGGCGGAAAGCTGCATTTATTGTTAAGACCGTACCTGTAAATGTTACTTCTTAAGCCGGAGTTTATTCATTTTGCCTTCTGTGTCATAATATTTGACTTAATATTAGCTCTACCAAACACAACTAAAGTGTTACCAATTTGTTAAACGTGTTGTGCTTACCTATCGTGTAAGTGTCTGATTGAGGAATTTTAATTGACGTTTCTTTAGTGTTCAGTTCGAATGAACTTGAAGAATATCAAAATACGATTAAAACAATTTAGAGCTGTCTTTGCAGATGTCGAGAAGGCGAATACTGACGGTGCTTTCATCTACCTGTCGGATGATTATTCTTACAGTGATTCACCTAGTTTTTTACACCATTAAACAAGAAAATTCCTTAGGATGAAATTCTTTACATCGCAGTTGACGGTCGCAGCAACTTTTTATCTTGTTTGGAACAAATGTCTTGGTGCTTGCTAATGAACTGAAAAAAAAGTGATTATAGAAAACATGACTGAAGTTGGTTCGTTTTTTGGCTTTACTTCAAATGGACAATGAGGGGCGGAATAGAGAGTTATGCTGTACAGAATGTAGATCCTTTCAAGTCTAAGTGCCATGGTGATTGGACTGGTTGGATATTGATGACGTGCACGGATATTAGCAAATAAGAGAGGCTTTTTTCTTGAAACGTAATGGAATGTTGGACCAATCTGGGAAGCCATATTTTCCTAATGCGATTAATTGGAATTCGCTGTACGTAGTACTTTGTAGTATACTTAATGATCGTGTCAAATATATATTAATGTCATGTCAGTGCTAGCGATTTTTGTGTTTTTTTGTTGATGCTTCGTCCCGTGTCAGTGGCTATATCTATGCCCGCCACACGCGAAGCACACATTCACACACAGAACAAAAAGACTTAGAGACAGGCCCACCACAGACACTCTTCGTGATTTATTTAATATATTAACTAATATTATTATAATATATATATCATATTATATTATATAGAGTATATTTGGTTTAGTTAGAGCGACAATTATCATCGATCCATAATATCTCAAAAACTACAATAGTCACAGGAAAGAAAGGAATACATTTGTTGGATCCTGCAAATTTTAGGCGAGGAAAACTGTAAAAAAAAGATAAAAAAAAGAACAATAATGAAAAAAAATTACATATTCTCAAAACCTACAATAGCTCAGCGAAAAGATACATTTTTGGACTCCTTGTAAAAATTTTAGTTGGAAAATGTAAAAAATAAATAAGATAAATAATAAATAGAAATCAATAATGGGCCTATTTTTTTTTATAGGGGGCTTCGAAGCCGACGGGAGAACACAGCGGCGGAGACGGTTTCCATCGCCTAGGGGAGGGGCTGTTAGGACCCACTCCCGCGACACCCCAAATACACAAAGAGCCGGGTAGCGTTCCGGAGACCCTCCCACGGAGGGGGGGAAATAGTCGCAAATACCCCGTAGTTTCCCGAGGCCGAAATCACCCCGACTACCTGCCATCGGTGCGGAACCACTTGGGGTTTCATTTAGTCAGAAGAAAAGCAAAGATTAATAAAATATATTTATTTTAACGAGTAACAATAAAAGGTCTAAAAATAGGCTCTCTAATCAATATTAACATAAATTATTAACATAAATTATTTATTGTGTTTTTATTTTTATTTACATTTTCCTATCTAAAATTTTTACCAGGATTCCAAATACAATATATTCCTTTTCTCTGTAGCTATTGTAGTTTTTGAGAATATCATTTTTTTTTTCTTTTTTTTTTTTTCTTTCTTTTTTACATTCCACCCTAAACCTGGACAAGCCTTCCAGCAATGTTTCCTTTCCTTGTGGGCTCTTGTTTTTGAGATAATGGATTGAGATAGTGTCGCTCAAACCCAATTATCACATATATATACTATATAATATGATAATATAATATTATATATATATATTATTAATATATATATACTATATATTATATATATATATTAATCATATATAAAAATTGCTTTGAACGCGAATTGAACTATAACCTCTAAATTCAAATACCGAACCTTATTCCCCTAAGCTGATATTCGCCAATATGTCATAGTCTTTTCTCAATTCTCCTTGTTACTCTGTAGAAAATAACAATAATAATGTTGCGTCTTTTATTGGTTTGCGATATCATGATAGTGTCTAAAATGATAAAAATCTAGGGATACAAATTATAACCTTTCTTTTTTGCGCTGAACTTATCATACATTGGTTCTTTTCTTTTTTATATATATTATATATAATAATATATATTATAATATATAATCATATATATATATATATATATATACAATATTATATATATTTTAAATATATATATAAATATTATATATATATATATAATATATAATAATATTATATCTATTATATATATATATTAATATAACATATATACTATATATATATATATATATATATATATATATCTATATTCTAATATATATTATATAATATCTATTATATTATATTATTATAATTATATAGTATATATTGCGTGAACACTAAAGAAGATTACCCGATCATATCTTGAAAACTAGATAAGATACAAGAAAACTGGATGACATATCTGAAATCCCAAAAAGGGGGCGGATGAAATTTGTATGGGAAAAATGAAAGAAAAATTAATTTTTTTATATTAAATTTTGCTTTTTAATTACTATTTATTCATAGCTACAAGATAACTAATAACATATTTAGAATCAGGTTATGAAATGATGTATGAAAAAAAATGACTTTTTAAACACTAAATACCCAAGGTAAACCGCAAACAAGATGCAAGAGAGTCTAGGTCTTCAGCCTTCCCTGGGCGACGGGTGGGATTCCTTCCCCCTCTGTCCCCACCGTCGGTGGAGCCCCTAAAAACATTCATGTCGGATATTTAAATGTCCTTGTATATAAAAAAAAAAATTCTCCTTTTTTCATACAAAACGTCGCCGTTGCTGAATCCATGATATGTTATTAGTTTTTACTTTACCTACGTAGTTTTGGAGATGTATAAAACAAAGATTCATTTTGTTCATAACATTCATACGCTTATTCCATATATGTGATCAGTTTTCTCTACAAATCCTCTAGTTTTCAATTTGTTTACTCCAGTTCTCTTTAGTCTTGGCAATATACACCGATATATAGTATATATGTATATCTATAATATATATATATAAATATATATATATATACTTATAATATATATTATATAATATATATATTATATATATTATATATTAATATAATATATATATATCTTATAATATATCATAATCTATATATATTTATACTATATATATAATATATATATATATATGGATAATATTATTAATACCTATATAATATAATATATATATATTATATAGTCTATCATATATCTATATAACTATCTATATATGTATTATATTATATATAATATATATATATCATATAACGTATATAGTATATATATTAATATATAGTAGTATATATATGATAGCTAACTATATTACATTCCTATAATTATATATAAATAATATTATATAATATTATGTATATTAATTATATACGTATATATATATATAATATATATATTTTATATATATAGATATATAATTATATATTATATATATATCTAACTATATATAACATATATCTATATAACTATAATATATATATATATTATAATATATATTATATAATATATATATTATATATAATATATATAATATATATATATATAAATATATTTAAACTATATATAATACTATATATATATGAATATATATATCTTTATATATATATATATATTATATAGTTATATATATATATATGAATATATATTTATATATATATATTATATATATATTATATTATATATATATATTATTATATATATATTAATATCATATTTACTTAAATTTTATTATAATATATATATATATTAATATATATATATTATATATATTTATAAATATCTATTATAATATATTTTATACTATATATAACCATTATTATATATATTATTATATAATTATATATTATATATTTATATAAATATATATATATATATATTTACTATATAACATTATAAATATATATATTATATATATAATAATATATATTAATATATGTATTATATTTATATAGTTTATATTTATCATATAACTATATGTATATATTATATATATTATTAATAATATTATATATATATTATATTATATTAAATATATATATAATTATTATAATATTATATATATATATAATATATTATCTATATTACAATTATATAATATATATATATTATTATCCTATATATATATATTAATATTATATATATATAGTATATATATATATATATATATACTTATATATATTATCATATAATTATTGTATATAGTATATATAATATTATATATGATATATATATATTATTTATTTATATATATATATATAATATATATATTATATTATATTTATATATATATCATAATAATATTTCGCTTTTAATTAGGTTACTTCTTGGGATTCTTCGTATCTCCTTAAATCTTACAGCCTCCCTTCTTGTTGCACACACCCTGGGTAGATGAGTTTACGTCCCGTTTCACAGGGTACAAGCCGAGTCAATCTCTGAGGAGGCATTTCTTAGAGACGTTGTTTTCCATTGAAATTTTACACCACCACTTCTTATGACGCAACCTCGTCATAACCGAGTTTACGCGTTTATTGTGAGGGTTAGAGTTTGCTTTTTCAGTCTATATGGTTGAAAATTGGTGTACATTTAGGTGGTGTTATTCACCTCATCGTGACGATGCTACATGCTTGTGGGCACTATACTAAAAGGATACAGCCCCTTAAATTTTAGATTCTCTTTTATGATGTCTTAGAAAGTATGTATCCCTCCACTTTTAATTATTAGTGGTAAGACATCGGCCGAACCGAGGCTATCGCACCACTAAAACCCTTGCAAGTGGATTTTGATTTCTTTAACTTTGATTATGGTCATAGATAGAGGTAAACTAAATAACCGAGATGTTTTCATTGAAGGCGTCTGGCAGAGAAGAGTGCAGAACCTGAGTAGGCTCATGTGCGGCCCCTTACAGGAACTGGTTTCCGGAGCTGGAGTCGAACCTTGAAATAAGCATATAATGGTCTGATTAGGGTGTCTTTCGCCATGTATATGAACATGAGGAACTAGATTTTGAGTGTTACAGAGCACTCGGGGAGTAAGGTGTCTCAGAGATCCCAGGTGGAGGTCCTTAGGAAAAAAGATGAAATAAATTAGAGATTATATAGCTGATGATGGAGTCGGAGTCGGACAGACTCCTGCATTGAGTTGGATGATAGTGAAGCAGGGAGACGAGATTAAGTACTTGTGTCGCTTTATCGCAACTCTGAATTCGACTTGTCAGTATTGTCCGTTATCACCTGTGTACAAAGTGCCTGTGATTTCATATACTTTTAGTCAGACATTTTATTTTAAACTAAAAACTTTAATTTTATTTATAGAAAACTTGCTTTATTATTAAATATTTTGAAAAACATTTTTTTTACTAGAAAGTTAGTAAATTTTTTTAATAAAAACATTTTTTTTTATTTACCAAAGGCTGTCAAGTCAATAAGGCAGTAGTGCAAGCATCTCCATAGGCCCCCTTCTCACCAGGTTATTAGTTATTACTAAACTAGTTCAAGTCCTTTTAAACAATTTTTGTAAAAATATAATAAATTAATATAATAATTTAGATACTAATAATAATAATAATAAATAAATAATATATAATAATATAATATAATAATTAATAATAATACATAATCATAATTAGTATAATATAATAATAATAATAATAATAATAATAAATTATAATATAATAATAAAATATAATATATTTATAATAATAATTCTTAATGTACAATAATAATAATATAATAATATAATAATAATAATAATAATAATAAATAATTTATAATATAATTAATAATAATAATCAATAATAATAATAATCTCATAATTATAATAATAATAATAATATTTATATAAATGATAATAATAATAATATTACATAATTAATAATTAATATAATAATATATAATAATTAATAATAATAAATAATAATATTAATAATATAATATATAATAATAATATAATAATAATAATCAATAATAATATATAATAATAATAACGATTCTTAATAACCTTCAACACGACTTTTAGCTCTTAAAAGTAGGAGTCCAACAAGTGAAAAATTTGCCTTGGAGAAATGATTGTTGTGCTGTGCGGAGCCAGAACAATCTTGCTTTTTGACTATGTGATTTATCTTGATAGGTGTACATTCCACACCGCTATTTAATGATTGGTTTATCAGAGTACAATAATTACCATGATCTCCGCCATCTATTAGATGTTATTCTTCAGGTGTAGTGATATTATATATATAATATATATATTTATATATATATTAATATATATTATATATATATACTTATTATATTATATATTAATATTATATAATAATATATTATATATATATTATTTATATATATTATATATAATATACTATATTATTATATATATTAATTACTTATATATATTAATTTATATATAATATTATATATATTTTATTATTATTATATATTATTATATAATTATATATTTATATATATATATATAGTATATTATTATTTATTTATTATATATTATTTTAATATTATATAGATATCTATATAATATTTATAAGTATAAAGTGTGTGCATGTTTGTGTTCCTGCTGATTATGTGTTCTCTTTTACATTCAGAACTATTCTTATATTATTGCCTATGGTATGTAGTTACCAGTAGATAGGAAAAGTAATAGTGGTTACGCATTATCATAGTTCATCTTTAACGAATATCATCCATATTATATTTTAAGTATATTCTCCTGTTAAAGAACTGAATTGTAATATTGTGATATTCTCCAATATCCTTTTCAAGGTAGAACATCATATTTATTTCTTTTCATATAATTTATTAAATCTTAGTTTTCTTTTCTTTCAACATTCATTAACATTAATATTTAAAATATATTTTAAATTAAAAAATAACAAAATAATTTTTAGATTTTCCTTTCAAACATATACATTTATATTTTTATTTTATTTTTATATTACCCGTTTTCTAAACTTTGATAATATTTTATTGAGTACATAATTTTCTTTTAAACTGTGACAAAAATATTTTCACAATTTCTTTTGTAAATTTAAACTATTATTTTTTCTATTGTTTAAAATTTTATATTTCATAAGTTTTATTTTGTTTAAAGCTATTCTTTATTAAGAAAAGTATATTATTTATCAAAAAATCTATGCATTATAAACATTTTTATGGTTTTACTAAAGAAAAATATATTTTTATTAAAACTATGTACTTTTCTGATCCTGAAGCAATAAAGCATTAACGCATTAAAGCAGTAGCGCAAACATTATATCCCTCTTCTATTCCCAGTACCAATTCATGTTATGCTCTATTACCATACTGGTTTACGTTATATATTTGTTCACATATTATACATAAATATAAAAATAATTTTTTTATATGAACACGACATTTCATTTATTAAGGGGACTCTGTACTCGAAATTACATTTTCTATCATTCGTGAAATGAGAACATTTTATTTATAGAGGAATTATTACTTTATGTATTTCTGGTTATTTAGTTTCAATAGACTGAATGGTTTGGAATTTAGGGGGGGTGAGGGGGCATACTGAATTTTTACTTTGAAGGGCCTGCCCTGAGTAATGACTTTTAAAAAATAAGAAAAAAAATTGTAACATTAAACAAAACAACCTGAGGTAGTTATAAAAATATTTAATTCACTGCATTTAAGATAACATTCTTTGATATAGAATCTTTTATACTTTACTTACGTATTATGCTGATCTACGAGCAAGATTAAATCGGATTTCAAGTCTGATAAATGTTCGCCTATGATCATATATTATCTACGATAAAGGTTCTGGAAATTTTCAACACAATAGACTGTCGTTTTTTTTTGGGGGGGGGAATTTTTTGTCAGCTGATATGGAAAAAAAAAGTTATTTTTTTAGAGGAAAAGTTGCATATAAAGTTTTTACGAATTATTTTTTTCTATTTTTCTATTAAAGTTTTGATATTATTAACTCCTTCACCCTACCTAATAAGAGCACCAGAACCGGCATAAAAAAATTATTACACCACACCGCACGCCCGCACCGCACACTCCGTATCTATTTTAAGAATAGTTCACTCCACACTTTGGGCGAATATTTTTAGTTTCCAAAATCTTATCTTAAAAAATAAACGATCCTGCTCGGACTCCGGCTCCGGCTATTGCTCCGTTCCGGCTATTGCTCCGTTACGGCTCCAGTTCTTTTCAAATGTTTCAGCTCAACTTTAAAGATTACTTTAAACTGCAAAAAAAAATTTTTTGAAAAAAAAAATTTTTTTCAACTCCGGCTCTGGCTCCGCAACTCCGGCTCCGACTCCAGCTCCAACTACGTATCACCATTCAGATAGTTCAGACTCGACTTTGCAGAATATATTTACCTCGAAAAACAATATCTTTAAAAGAATTGATTATTATCAGCACCTGCACCTGCACCTGCTCCGGCTCCGGCATCCGGCCGGCTCCGGCTCCGGCTCCGGCTCCGCTCGATCGGTCCGGCTCCGGCTCCGGCCTCCTCCAGCCAAAGCTCCCTCCAGTCCAACTTCGGTTGAATTACTTCATCTGCAAAAACAATTTCTTTGAAATTTAAATTTGTTTTCAGATCGCCTCCGCTCGCGCTCCTACCAAATCCGGCTCCGGCTCTACTTTCGTTTCAGCATTTCGAATAGTTTCAGCTCCCGACTTTGCAATAAAGCTATTTTTACCTGCAAAACAATCCCTTTTTTTTTTTTTCAATTACTTTGGCTCCAACTCCGGCTCCAACTCACGGCTCCGACTCCAACTCGATTCGTTACCATTTCAAAATACCTCAGCCGACTTTTTTATCTGCAAAAAAAAAGCAATTTTTTAAAAAATGTTTTATTTTTTGTTTTGTGCCTGACTTCGGCTCCGGTCCGGCTCCGGCTCCGGCCTGGCCGGAGTTCCGGCCCTCACTTTTCATAGGATGTTTTCAGCTCCAACTTTGTAGAGATTATTTCATCTGCCAAAAAAAATATCTTGAAAAAATTGTTTTCTTCAATCCGCCACAGGCTAAGGCTCCGACTCCAGCTCCGGCTCCGGCTCCGGCTCCGGCTCCGGCTCCGGCTCCAGCTCCGACTTCGCTTTATATTTCAGAGTAGTTCAGCTCCGACTTTTGCTGAAGTAGTTTTACCTGCAAAACAATTTCTTTTTTTTAAAAAAAACTATACTTTCACTCCGGCTCTGGCTCCGGCTATGACTCCGGTTCAGGCTCCGACTCCAGCTTCGACTTCGTTTCCATTTCAGAGTAGTTCTGCTCTGACTTTGCAAAAAAAAAATTCTGCAAAAACAATTTCTTGAAAAAACTTTATACTTTGTCTCCGGCTCCGGCTCCAACTCCTGCCCCGGCTCCGGCTCCAACTCCGGCTTCGGCTCAGGCTCCAGCTCTCTTTCCATTTCAGAAATGTTCAGCTCCTACTTTGCAGAAGTATTTTTACCTGCAAAAAAAAAAAATAAATAAATTGTACTTTGGCTCCGGAACAGGCTCCTTTTCAAAATTGTTTAGCTCCAACTTTGTAGAATTATTTTAAAATTAATAAAAATTTGTTTTTCAGCTCCAGCTCCGACTCCGACTCCGACTCCGACTCTGAGTAAGGCTCCAGCTCCGACTCCAGCTCCGACTTCGTTTCCATTTCAGAATAGTTCAGCTCTGACGTTGCAGAAGTATTTTAACATGCAAAAACAATCTTTAAAAAAAAATTATACTTTGGTTCCAGCTCCGGTTCCGGTTCTCCGGCTCCGTCCGGCTCCGGCTTTCTGGCTCTGGCTCTGGCTCTGGCTCTTTCTCTGGCTCCGCTCCTTTTCAAAATTAGTTTAGCTACTAATCTTTGCAGATATATTTATCACCTACAAATATTTCTTAAAAAAATTTGTTGTTTGGCTCTATCTCCTCCAGCTCCGGCTCCGGTCCGGCTCCGCTCCGGCTCCGGCTCGGCTGGGATCATGCTGTGTACCCACTAAATATACGCTTGATCCGCCTAAAGAGTCATGATATTTCATTTTTGGATTCTGCTCCTTCTTGGTTTAAGACCTGTCGAAGCCTTGGAAGAATTCCTGGAAAGTTGAATTACTGTTGATACTTCGAACTAATGTGGTTTTGATTGGAGACTTATAAAAAAATCCTATATCTTAAAAACCTTTCGGAATTTCGATACAAAAATTACACCATGATGGTAGAGAGGATATTTTCTTATTTGATAACTAATAAAAAGTTATTTTTTATTATTTTTATTATTGTCTTAAAATTCTGGGTTTGGCAAGTGAAAATATTCTTAATAAACTTTTATATATTTCAACTACATATTTATTTCTTTTTATTAAATATTATCACATTGTCAATATGCTCAATAGGACCATAACTCTAATCAGCCACACTTTGCCCACCCTGTCCATATCACCTGTTACTCACTATATTAACGAATTTAAATCATGATCTCGATTAGAGCCCTATCATAACTTAATTATTTGTAAAAGTAAATAAAAAATAACTTGATATCATTAACATTATTACAAAACATTTTATTTTTATAATAAAAATTTTATATTTTTTAATTAAGATTTATTTGATACTATTGATCAAGTGATTAAATTCATATTTAAGTAAAAAGCGACATATATATTACATTAACAATGGTTCTCTTGTATGATTCACAGCATAAATTCATAGCGTATTTATTGTTTGTATAGCAAAATAGCATCCTCCACCATAACTTACACATGCTTGTATGATCAGTATAACTTTTTTACAACATGAATAAATATACTAAAACCAAGAAATTCATGCCCCTTCAATTATCGATAGATGTCTACATCGCCTCTTCAAGAAACCAGAACAACTCTTTTCATTCTTTTCTTTTCCATCAAGCAGTGTTTATATTGATAAACAGTATAAATATATAGAAAAACGTCAAAAAATCAATTTTTCTACGTTAACCTAAGTATCACATATTCAACGAAAAATGCTCGGCATAAACAAAGTTTTACATTATGTAAAAACTAAAATTTCACCTAACTAATGATGAAATACTGTGCAACATACTATCTTTCCTTTCTGGAACGAATAAACTGAGCTATTTCACGTAACATTTTTATGTATATCGAGCTCTGTATGATGTATAAGACTCTGTTGGATGGAGAAAACTCAAGTATGTCATTAAGGTATACTTTAAAAGACAACTGTGTGGTGCCCAAATTACCGGCTACAGGCACGCTGATTCCCAATATTTTTGCTAGATTAATTAACAATGTTTATGACGAGCAAAGCTGCGCCACTATATATATCCAGATAAATGAAGCAACGCCCGACATTAACTAATGTGACGACTGTTAGCATAGCATATTCGTATATGAGTTATGAACTATAAATGATTTGCATATGTCTCTCAAGGTCCCGACAATTGGAATCTTAATATAAATACATTCAAACGTAACAACGTTACTTTCATTGTAAACCTTCTTAATCGTCAATAACTTACCAAGACTGGAAAACGTTTAGAACATGTAGTCCATTAGTAACAGTTGCCACCAGCGCATCTCATCGTCTACGTGAGTGACATCACCAGAGTTATATGTACAACACAATTCTCAACCTTAACAATATAGAACTTCGACAGCCTTTGAAAAATCATCCTGCCCTATGTACTAACGTAACTCGGTTCTTAGCGACGAGGTATATTCCTAATAATTTGAGTTGTCTAATTTGGAACGGAGATACTGACGTCTCTAAGAAAGCCCTCTCAGGAGATCACAAGAGCTCTACGCTACGCAGCGGACACTACCTAGTCTACGACGGTTGCGTCTAGATGAGAGGGTCACAAGGCTTGGAAACGGGGATAAGAGTCTCTAAATTACCCATCCTCAACGGGATCGGCATCACCCGTACCCTTATCATAACTTGATTATCCGGGGCGAAAAAGAAATCAATTATTATTATTCTTATTTTCTCAAGTCACAAGTACTGAACTAGTTGAAGACGAAACGTTAATTAACTTTTATGGCTAATTAATCCGGGTGATTTGATGTTTTTAGAGTTTATTGTTATCCCATACACGGTCAAGTAATTTTCAATTATTATTTAATATATATATATATATATAATATGATAAAAGTATATATAATAAATAGTATAATATACATATAATATAATATATATAAAATATAATTAATATATACTATATATATATAGTATATATATAAATAATTATAAAATATATAAATTAATTTAGATATATAATATATAATATATAATAATAATATAGATATATATATATTATAATTAATATATAAAAATATATTATATAATAAATATATATATAGAAAAAATATAAAATTAAAAATAATATAATATAAAAAAAGTAAAAATAATATAAACATAATATATATAATATATATAAAATAAAAATATTAAATATAATATATATAATAAAAATATAGTAATATAAATAGTATTATAATATATATATATATAATATATATATATATTAACTATATAATATATATAATATATTATATATATATAATATATATATAATAATATATATTATAATAAATACCTATACCACAGGAACCTCAAACCCCGGGGGAAGAGCTGATGGTAGTTAGATTGGACGCTTATTAGGTAATTTACATTAAAAGGTTGCTCGAAATTCTGAATATGCCGGTCTAAAATGGATGAAATCTTTAGTGAAAGGTATGATATTTCCATTTATGATATATTTTTCCCTTCCAACTGGTAAAACAATGAGCCTGTAATTCAGCGATAAAACCATATTTTATTAAATTTGATATAATACTATTTTTTTTTCTTTTCAAACTTTTTCTGTTCTAAGAGAATGGTAAATATTAAGATAAGCCATTTTCAAATTCGCTAATATATAATATATAAATAATCACACGTAAATTACTTGGAAATTGGAGACAGAGAGCTCAATCTTTATCACTATTGCCAGTCAAATAACCTTCTTGCTTATGTTATTTGGTTGGACACCGCCAAGCGTCGAAGCTTAGGCAATAATAAGGGCGCCTGCTATCATATTCCAAGATTCCTTCGCTGTCATTCCATATCTATGTCCCAAAGTTTCTCACACTCTCCTGAAGCTCCATTGATTACCATTTCTCTAAAGGTTAGAGACAGGCTACATCTTACAGAAAGTAAAAGCATCAAATCAGAAGGATCTAATATGAAGTCGTTGGATCTTGAATATATGGTATTAGCTGCAGGGAGAGAAGTCCATTAATTATCCCCAACTCAAAGAAGTAACTATCAACGATCATATAAATTGATCAAAGAACGATTATTGGTCACACAAAATTAAGGACAAATGCTGAGCTTTTGCGACAGGAGGCTCTAAAGCTATATTATAAACTTTGTTACAGAAAAGTTGTCGAAAGCTTTACGCAAGTTGCAGGATAGATCAAAAGGTCAACCAACTCTTTTTTCAATCTATTTTTCACCAGTCATAGATAATGTGGACTGAATTTACTATATATGCCACTACAATGTGGACAGTGTTTGTTGAGTGCTTGAATTGGCCTTTGTAACCCCTGCGTGTAAGTGTGTCCTTTTAATCGTTGATAACTCATCGATAGCAGTCTCTAAGCTGTATCTACTTATCAATTACTGATGAATATATTATATCATTACTCTTCCCTTGGTAAGTTCACTCTATGGTGCAAGTATACTCAAATGAATGGATACTACAAGCAGCGTTAATTGAAGCTTAATTTAGCAAACTAGTGACGCTTATAGAAATATTGAAATAATAAACACATGTTACATCAATTTATATTATATTCAAATTTCATATAAATCTTCATGGTTATTTTTTAACAAGTGCTGGCTTTGCCCAAGTTTCCCATGTAGTATTATAATGTTACCTTAATGTCAATCTGTGAGACGACAGAGCCTCCGCATGAATAACGCTACCAAAGGGCGGGTTATTTTGAGCCACCTTAGTCGATCAGAGTTCTAGATGATAGGGAGGGCACAATGTACAGAATGGGAGTGCCATGCTTGTTTGGGTACTGCCAGAAAATATATTGCTTTTCGACCCCAAATAACAAATAAATTTAGGCTCTTTTTAAGAAATAATTTGTCACATTGCATCTAAGATATAGATAAAGAGTCTTTCTCAGCCTTCATTCTTACCAATAAATAGAAGCTTCTTTCATTAATCTGTTTGATAATTAGAAGACGAAAGTGTCAATCCAATTAATCACCTCAGGTACAAATATTAATAAAAGGTATCGTAGGGTGCATAAGGTGAAAATTCTACCAATAGTCTGTTTAATGACTCAGAAAAAAGCATGGCTTGGGAGACAGTACTTATTGTTGCGAGTGGTTTCGATGGTTCTTACCTTTAAGTGAAAGAATTCAACATGAATGGCCGTGAAAACTATTTGGGAACTTATATTGAGATCACTTGGGTTTAGGAACTACGGCAAAGAATGAGCTACAGGGATGTCTCGATCTTCAAAGTCCATATCCATTTGAATACTCTTATCCTGTCTATAGATTTTATTAATAGTAGGAATTCAAGTGGGTTGTACTTCAAGAGATAGCATGAGACGTTAGGTAGATTATTCTACCTTATTGATATAGAAATAATAAATGATCTTTCTCCTTAGTCTATCTGTGTGGGTCCTCCAGCGCCACCGCAATGCAGCTAAACAGAAAACACCAAACAGAATACAACAAAACATCACCGAAACACCTAATAAAGAAAAAAACCAAAATATCCTTCTTGAAGAATTCACTCCTGAGATTCCTTAAACATAAATGGATTCACATTACAGAATAACACATATTAAACCTCTGTTAAAGACCGAATCAATATTTTGAGCGCCGTTGGTGCTTCGCTTGTAACCAGCTAACCTCACCCTGTAAAAAAATAAACTCATGAAAAAAACTCCTAAATATCTAAAAATTAAAATCCCTCCTGAGTGTGTCTCTGTTGTAGTAAAAATAATCACTTAAGAATAAATAACCATGACATCACTAATTGAAGTTACTAAGATGCTGTTAATTTATTCTATCGTTGGTGTACCGGGAGTATTCAGACTATTATTCACACTAATTCCTCTTAGTGTCAGGAATATTAGCCGTAAAAATTTGTCCTTAAATAGTGAGAATAAATACACTGTATCCTCGGTTCAACAAAAATCAAAGTGGGTAGGAATAATAAATATTCAGCCATTTAGTCAGTACCATTATAGAGATTAATGATAAAGAAAAATTAATAGGAATATAAATGAAACATAATTTTATCATTAATTACAAAAGAATAAAGTGTTACAATAGTGTAATTAAATAATTAATATTATAATCTGTATCTTTTAAGAGATGGACAAAATTGTACACAACTGAATGACTCACAAAGATTATAAAAAAAAATATTTACATATGGTTTCTATTATTTTTTGAACGTTCTAATGGCAAAAAAAAAATAAAATCATGAAATGATGCCAGATTCGAAAGACTGCTGAAAAAGTAAGTAATAAATTCATAACCCTACGTATGGCTTTTAATTTTGAAAGCGCTAAATACAAAAAAAAGGGACTCAATCATATGAAATGGCGCCATATTCGTAAACTACTGCAAAAGGTTGTCAATTTACGAATATGGCATCTTTTCATATGATTTTCAATTCTTTTTTTGATTCAAATCCTATGCGTCTGAAATATATTAATAATACTAAAAATTGGATATAAGTAAACTCTTAAGCTTTTTTATATAATTCTTTGTGAGTAATTAAGTTTGTGAATGGACTTATTGCTACATCTTTATCTCCAACTACAACAACAGAGCGATCAATTTGTGGGTTGAGAATCTCTGGATCGATCCCTCGTGTGGAGCCTACTAAGCAATTTAATAGAGATAGGTATCCTATTAGAATAGGGCAATGACCGTGAGGAGAGCTTATATATATATATATATATATATATATATATATATATATATATATATATATATAAACTCTCCATCATATATATATATATATATATATATATATATATATATATATATAAAAGATATATATATATATATATATATATATATATATATATATATATATATATATATATATATATATATATAAACTCGGCTAACATTATTTTCGCAAATCAAGTTTTAACTTGGTAATACAAACTAAATAGCATTTCAGACCCATTTCACTTGAAACTGAGCAATTTTATCTAGTAATTACATAACTATAACTACCATAAAAAGGTACAGGTGTTGAACACAAAGTTGCAAAGAAGCTTCCAAATGTTTCAAATCAAATTCATTAGCATCTACTACAATTATTGTGCCAGAAGTATCAAAAGAAATAAATTGTCAATTAAAAAATGTATGAAATAATGTTTTCCACTCCAGAATTATTCATGATTAACGTAGTGTTTCCTCGGATGATCCAATCTAAGTCAACATCAAATGTTTTTCCAGAATGATCCATTCAAATCATCGAGAGATTTTTCCATCAGAATGATCCACTCCCAAGTCTTCAAGAATGTATTTCATCCAGTATGATTCAATCCAAATCAACAAAAACGTTTCGCCCCCCCAAGAATTATCCATAGGCCAGGGGTGGGGAACCTCTTCATGCCCGCGGGCAAAATTATGCCCGTGGCTTAATATTTATACTGACCTGCTGGATATAATTATTATTTTTTGTTTCAGGACATTATTTTGCTTATTCTTTTGACTTATTATTTTTTTGGAAGAAAAAAAATATATATATTATATATATATATATATATATATATATATATATAATATTTATATATATATATATATATATATACATATATATATATATATATATATATATATATATATATATATATATATATATATTGCCCGTCACATGAAAAATATTTCTAAAAATTGCATGCCATTTTAGAAAGGTTCCCCACCCCTGCACTAGGCCAACACCAAATGTTTTTCTTCTAAAATGATCCACTCCAAGTCATTAAGAATTTTTTTCCTCCAAAATGATCCATTCCAAGTTAACATCAAAATTGTTCCTCCAAAATGATCCACTCCAAGTCATGAAGATGGTTTTGCCTCAAGAATAATCCATTCCAAATCAACATCAAGAATGTTGTATCTATCCAAGATTGATTCCCTCAAAGTTAACATCGTTGAAGATAAATTACAGATTATAGTCTTTAACACTAGCTCCGATATAGTTACAACAGAAATAACCCCAAATATTCTAAGTCAGGACTGAGGAGCTCGTTATTTTTTTACCCGCTACAACATTTTTAAAATACCAGACTCCTGCTCTGAACTTTTTATAGTAACAATTTTTTTTGCTCCGACTCTGGATTCAAACCCAGATCCACTCAAAGAATTTTTTTTGGGCTCTGACTCAATCTCCATCCAAAATCATACAGCTCAACGACTTCAGCTCAGCAGTCATGATCAAATTATTGGTTAAAAAATAATAATTGACTGAATCTTTCATCTTTTATTTTTTTTAAAAGTTCACACCTCACGAGCATAGCCCTATTCAAGGAGGGGAACTCCTCTAGGTAATTTCTACCAAGGATCCGAACTAGGATTCGAACCAGCGACCTTGCCATGCGACTCCGTCGCTCTACCGTTTGAGCCACAGTAGTACTCATTCCTCCATTGTTATTGCACAGCAATAAAGTTTATGTATGTATAAGTGCAGTTTGTCACCCCATTGTCTTTCTTTTAAACATCAAAGGTTCACAAAAGTCATTACGTGAAATCGAATTATGGAAAAACTCGTCTCAAATGACTTTTCCA
This sequence comes from Trachelipus rathkii, assembly GCA_015478945.1. NCBI lineage: Eukaryota > Metazoa > Arthropoda > Malacostraca > Isopoda > Trachelipodidae > Trachelipus > Trachelipus rathkii. Next base: position 16,176 of record JABUQX010119022.1, on the reverse strand, counting down.
ATGTGCGCTTAATGTAAATACCAAATTTTTAATTTGGTCCATGACTTCCCAAAAGGTTTAAACATCCTCGCTGTAAGGCTAAGTTGCACTGTTACATTTCCTTTAAGATTTGCTCACAAACAAACAGATTATTTGGTACCTAGAAAAACTTCAAAATTTTGTTTAGTTGTACATTACGTACTCTCATTTTGATCGTAGGGTAATTTGGCACAGAAATCAGAACAATGACAATAAATGAATAGTAAATATTTAATTACTTGCTCCATTTGTTGTCTTAATAATTAACCAATCCACTTTAAAAAGCACAAAACATTTCCAAACATACAAAATAGATAACACTTTCAAAACACGTTAACACCTTAATAACACCTAAAATAAATTTGGTCATGGGGGTTTTCAAACTAACAATACTAAATTATAAAAAATATTCAAACATTTAACACCAAATTAGAACAAGAGTTTCAAACACTAACGCCAAATTAGCAACAGGCTTTCAAACAATTAGCAAATAGTTTTTCAAACACATTAACGCCAAATTAAGACCAAATGTTTACAAACACACACACACAAATAAAAAAAAAAAATTTTAAAAATCAAATAGACACAAAATGCTCTCAAATGAACACTTATTCTCAAATCATTTTTAAACATCAACATCAAAAAGGTCTCAAAATGCTTTCTAACTAATTTACCACTAATAGCATTTAAACACAAACACCAAATAAATGCACCAAGGTTCAAAGTCCTTTCAAAAATACAAACCTATCTATCTATCTGATTTTCAATGAAAATTCCCCAACAGTAGTACTCATTACTCCATTTTAAGGAGACTTGCAAAATGAACAAAAAGGCATTTTATAATGAAAAAAAAATAAAATAAAAAAAAAAAAAATGTCAAGGTTAAAGAATTGATAAGATTAATGCGCAAATATCTTGAAGAATATAGAATATATATAATATATATATATATATAGTAGTATATAAATAAAATATCACATAATTAAGTAATATAATATAAACCTACTAGTATAGTATAATATACTATTAAATATTATATATATATATACTAATATATATATATATATATTATATAGGTAATATATAATATATATATATAGATATATATATAATATATATAATATATTATATTATATATATATATATATAATTATTTTAGTATATACTATATATATATTGATATACTAGCTATACTTACCATACCTATACTCATAACCTTCTCTGAAAACATATATAACCTCATATCCACTATATATAGTATATATAATAATTAACCTCCCCCACTACCCCCCTATACTATACTATATCCCTATATATATAACAATATATAAACCCTATATATACCTATACCTATACCTAATAGTGAGAATCAGCTACTACTATTACTACCTCATTATTAATATCACCTCCTTCATAATTATAATATATACTTACAAACCAAAAATAACTATATACTATATACATATATCATATATATTATATATAATATATACTATATATACTACCTGTATATATAAATATATTATATAGGCTCAATATATATATATATTAATATATACTATATTATAAATCTTATATATGATATATTATATACTAGTATTATATAATATTTATAGCTAATATATATATAGTAAATATATATATATATATATATGTATACTATATATAATCTATTACTACTACATATTGAGCACATTTTCGGAATCAGCTATACAAATATAACGACTACCCTACTACTATAACTACTATATATAATATACCTATATATATAGAACGTATATAGGTAACATATATAATAGTGATCATATTGCCTATAGTTATATCATATATATATATATACTTATATATATATATATATATATAGAATATAATTACATATATATATATTATATAATATTATAATAGAATATAATATAATACTTATAATCTTATATATATAGGTTAACCATATATATATACATATCACTATATATATATATATAATATATATATAATATAGTATAATATATACTATAATAATATATTATATATAAATATATAATATAATATATATATTATATGAGTAACTAACATATACTATATGTAAGTAGTATATATAGGTAAGTAGATATATAGGTCAATACTATCATATGGCATTTCCAGAAACTATACAATATAGTATATAATAATACTATATTAATATATATACATATAACTACTATATATATATATAATATATAATCACTCTCCTACTATGATATATATATAGTGAATATAGTAAATAAAAAATTCTAGTACTATATATATATAAAATACTATATACTAATAACTACACTATATATATATACATATTATAATAATATAATATACCTATAATATATAATAGCTATAGGTATATAGATAGTATACTATGTTTATAAATGGTATGCTAAAATACTATACATAATATATTAATCATATATAAAAATATACCTATATATACTAGTATATATAAGGTCGACCCCTAATATAGTAATATATACATCACCTATACAAATATATATATATAAACCTATATATAAAGTTATATATAATATATACTAATATATATATATATAACTATATACATATATATGAGGTAATCTATAAAGTATAAATATATACTATATTATCTATAATAATATAATTACTATATATATATATATATACTACCTTATATATAGCTATTAGCTATAATACTAATACCTAACCTAACTACTTAACCATGATACCCTAACCCTATACATGATCTATGATATGTTATAGGCACATAGTACGTGACTATAATATCTACGAGTATATAGCCCTATACCTACGCCAATCCATAATATAGCTACCAAAATAGTACTCTCTCATACTATATAAGGTATCATAGTAAGTAGTACACTATAATAGTCCAACAAATAACTCGTAACCCGTAATAGTAGATAGTAACCCCCTGTTATACTCTATCCTACTATCACTTACTATATTAGTATGACTACTCATCACAAATACCCACATAATTATATTATATAATATAATCACCTTAGCTCATATCTCACTACGGTACTACCAAACAAGTAGTAAAATCATCATATAGGTAACGTCATATCATAGGAACTATAGTATTAGGTAACCACGCAAGTATTAATAAGTAATAGTATCACCTAGAGTAGAGCCCTACTACCCTACTACCATATATAGATAGTGAACCATATGACATAGCTAGATATATATAGAAGATAACATAATATATAAGGTAACTACATCATATATGGGATTAAGCCCAGAATATATATATCAGGTAAATATAGCCTCTATAGAAGATTAAATAAATAATACCCTGTACTTACTACATAATACAACATATCATAATATACTCTCATATAAAAAATATATACTCCACTCACAACACATATATAGACGTATATATATATAAAAAAAATATCAAATAATATAAATATATATCAATATATACTATATAAAGTGATATAAATACATTTTCATCTATATATAAATTAACTCCTAAATTAAGTAAATAAATCTACATAAATAAATTAATAAAATATAATAAAGTAAAAAAATAAATACACTAAAATAAATAAACACGATAAACTAAATAAATAATAAAAATAAACAAAGTAAATAAATAAATAAATAAAAATAAATAAATAAATAAATAATAAATAAAATAAATAATAAATTAAAATAAAAATATAAAATCACGTATCAATAATATGTCTTTATTATAAACTATATAAGCTATATAGGCCAACTATATATATTTCGAATACGCAAAAGCCTCCCCATCAAATATAAATATTAATAATAAAATTATAAATAAAAAAAAACTAAAAAAACCGAATAAAATAATTATCAAATATAATAAAAGTTATGTAATAATAATATATGAAATATAAATATATACACGGGAATAATTCTTCAACTAGACCCTCTAACTCTAAATATGCCAAATAAGCTCCCACCTTGGATAAGTTACTTTGAGATTTATCACAATTATTGGGCTTGCCGAGCACCAGAATTTCGCGCACCGCACACCTCTATGTTTCAATGCGCTCCGCACCTCTATATTTATTTAAAACCGCACCGCACTGGACAAGTGGAATTGATGTTGACCGCCACCGCACCCAAAATGAGCGCCACTTGGTGGCGTACGGTGCCAATCCAACGACCCACCTAACCTCGCCAGAAAATAAGATGCCAAGGGGGGGGGGAGGTTGAGGGGAAAGGGTGCATCATGGGATACTTAACCTTCATTTCCATAGATCATTCTAAGAAAATGGTTTCAATGCATTGAAGATTGAATTCCTTGTGCATTGAAGATTGAATTCCTTGTGCATTAAAGATTGAATTCCTTGTGCATTGAAGATTGAATTCCTTGATCTAAGTACCAGATGCAATCCTCTCTCACTCAAAACATGTCTTTCCTAATAATCTTAAAGACTCCACAGCAAGTAATTTAAAATGTGCATCCGACTGCGACGGGCATATCTTTTAAGTTTATTTATTTTCATTGAACTCTCAAATGTAAACATATCAAGACAAATGTAAATATATGTGTTATCTAATTTAATTGTTAAACGACTTTGGAGACATACTTCATTAAAAATATTGGAATAAACGAAAATGCGAATGGTAAAAAATGAATAATTTAAATTAATTAATTTATTTGCTTAAAACTAATTAGAAGAAATTGATAAATAATATCACGCTAGAATTTGCCTACAAATGTATTAATTAATGATAGAAATATTAACGTATTAATGTTTTACAATCACGTGACTTAATTATTAAAGATTCGTTGCAGTAAAAATTAAAGATAGAAATTTTAGGATGTAAATCTTACAAGATTTTTACTGAATCATTGCCGTTAAATGCAATCAGACTATCTAACTTTAGTTCTAAACAAAATGCTATATTAGAAGTTTTTCGGGGTCCCCAGTTCTTTATCATAACACCCTTCATTTATTTCTTGTAGAGGGAGAAGGGTTCGTTTTGTAAAGAATATACGTCACATATATAAAGGAGAATCCACCATCACGATTCTTCTCAAAATGGCTAAGAATATAAGACTCGGTTAACAACGAACTCACTCTTACAAATGATTCATACCAAACCTCTTTCAATCTGTCATATGGGTAGATTATTCATCTTATCTGTATTAAACAAAATAGCTTCATCACATCACAAAAAGGTTGGCTGACGCTACAGTGAGATCCGTGATGAGTTCCTTGTGCATTAAAGATTGAATCCCTTGTGCATTACAGATTAAATTCCTTGTGCATTAAAGATTGAATCCCTTGTGCATTAAAAGATTGAATTCCTTGTGCATTAAAAATATGAAGGTGCGGTGCTATGCGGAGCGGAAAACAGCGATGTTCGGCTATAATCCTATTACATAGGTTCAGATTTCTAATAAAACTAAAAAAAGCTAAATATACAAAGTTCAGCGGAGGGCACCACAAATATTAAAAACTACTTTTCAATTTTAGCATAACAGTTATCGAAAGGTCGTTCTGGGGGATTATGGGGGATGGGGGGAATAAATAAATGACAAATCACTGGTGCCCAATCTCTACGGGCATGATTGAGGCATATTTGTGAGGTCGAGAAAGTAATAACTTTCAAGCATGATTAGTTATAAATGGGTACGAGAGCTCGTGCACTCCCGTAGGCATAAGATAACTGCCTAAAAAGGTATTGACAAAGCATACATAAATACACACAACACACACTATATATATATATATAATGGGAACCAATATTTACAATCGCCTCACTAAAAATAACCATATAATATCGACCTATCCCCAATAGGTAAGCTATTCCATTATTCTCCTCTATATAATTAGTATACTAAAAATAATATACTCTAAGAATACCTTACCAAATATATATTTTATTCGATCTTTCGACATGAATATGATTTCAATCAGAAACAAGTTAAGAGAAATAAAATAATTAATATAAAATCTAGAATAATATAAATCTTCACTGCCATAATATAAAAATAAATAATAGTACTATAATATATATATAAAATATAATAATATATAATTTATATTCAAAAGATGTTGAAATGAAAGGTTTTAAAAGACTTTTGTGAAGGAGAAAGAATCGTACAATAATGAAAGAAGGCAAAGTTTGGTTGTAAAATATAGTGTTGGACCCGAGTACCGAAATATTTGCGCACCAGTACCGCCGAACAAAACGAGTCATTTTATGTCTTTTTGTCGCACCGTACCGCACCTCTGTTTCAATGCGCAACGCGCTCCGGACCACGCACCTCACCTCTACATTTTTAAAAATTGTACCGCACCGGTACACTGGATTTGTTTGGCGCATCGCACCAAAGTGAGCGTAACATCCAACTTCACTCTGGTGCACAATAGTTCATCTATATTGCGCTCATTCTCACTTTATACATGGGAAAATGTATATGCTTCTCCTGTAGTCACACCTTTAATACTACACACAACACGCACTATTGTGCACACTTATTAGAAATTTATTATAAATTTTCCATGCAATATGTGATCTACAAGTTTGCAACCATCCAACCAGCTTAAACTAAACCAGCTACTTGTTAACACTTCAGTTGGACCACACCAAAGAATAACGGTAGCTACCACATAAACTAAATAGTATCTTAACATTAACTTAACAAAAAATCAAATCAATTATTGCATAACCATTTCTTTTGCGTAATAGTGCAGAGGAGTCTACACCTCGATTTTTATAAAAATCAACAGGATTACAAACTGAAGTAAATAATGAAGATAATGAAGCACGAAAAATCGATCAGCTCTCTTCTAGAAAAAACAGTATACGGCCTCTCAAGTTGTTAAAAATCCAATAGGAATTCGTTATTAAAAAAAAAAAAGAAACAATAAAAATCCAATGATACTCTAAAAATGACATAATAAAAATAAAGCATAAAAAAACGAAAATGATTTTAAGCCATTAACAAAAAAGTTAGGAGCCTAAAAAACTTAAAATTTTCCAATAAAAAAAAAATAGGTGGGCAATCGTGCTCGTTTTAGGTCCATCCTAAATTCAGGTTATGAAAGTGAGGAGCAAACTCCTAAAAATATACATTGGTTCTCTGAAAGATAAAAAAATTTAGTCATGAAGATTAAAGAAAACCTAACACTTGAACACTTAACGTCTGAAATGAAGACCTAACCTGAAAGACTTCAAAATAATGAAAGGTCTAATGGGTAAACTATTAACAACTTTTGAGAGGGATGTACTATTTCGCTAATGAGAGCGACGATTTCGATTCATACTATTCTTCTCTCAGTATCTTTCTCTCTGATTTTTTATAAAAAATGCACCGGGGGTGACAACCCTCTGCACTACTATTACAACTATATACTAGTATATATAGAAATATATACAAATTTATACAAAACTAATTATCTAAATAATACTAATATTCCCCAGATAAAATATAATATTCTATATATATATATATAATAGTAAATATAATATAAGTCCCAGCTATCAATACTATATATAGGTGATAATATTGGAAAAGCGTCAATCCACATCTAAGTATATAGTTAACGACCAACGTATTCATCTAGGTAATTACGGCATCGATCAATCCAAATCTAGGTTATCTCACTCTTAGGAAAAAACTCAGTCACGTTATAATGATGTTTTGTTAAGTAAATAAAACACAGCTAAACATTTGTGTATAACCTTAACTGAACTTAGCACGGAAACCGAAATAAAGAATAACGAATTTAAGCTTTATACTGCAGTATACAGAATAAAAAACTATAACGTCCCGATCGTTATTAGAAAAAAAATGTACTATAAGGCAATCAATTAGAAAAATGATTCATGTGTTATTTTATCATGCCTAATACTGTTCATTGCATTCATTCATTTCATTATCTTCCTATTTAAAACATAACAAGATTCTTCGTTCCATTATTCAAAAGAGACTTCACGGTTGTAAATATAAAAAAGATCTTCGCATCTTATTTCAAGGACCATTCCTCTCATTCAGCAATAAAAGCCGCTTGCCTGGAAGAACTCATTATGAATAAGGAGCTATCGAGGCTAGGAGTAAGATGGCATAAAATCACCACTAACGGGACGACGGACCCCCACTCCACCCTCGAAGCGATTTAAAGATAACATAAAGCTACTAAGAATACTATCTTACACACAACAAACTCAGACACACTGTTGCAAAATTGTGGTATTAGCTGACGGCGTTAACAAATTCACGGAGAAGAAAATGACATTACGAAAACATTTATTGTTATTAAATCATTTGCAGATACTGCTGAAAAACGCCTGCGTCTGGTTTTTGTGCAAAATTGATTAAAATGTGGACTGGACATTTCCCAACTTTATCACTTTATGGTTTTAATTTTGGACTATAAAGATAACAAGTAACCCTATTGGTTCACCTAATATGAAGATAGGGAATCATAAAAAATAAAAAGTAAATATAAATAATATAATACCTCATTATAACATTATTAACCCTCATATATAGCTCACTACCTAATATAATAATATAATCACCTACCTATACATACATACCCCCAGTATAATTACTATATACCTTCATACCTACCACAATATTAACTATATCAAAAACTCATAAAATTCTAATGATATATAAAGACTTTCTCTATATACCTAACAAAACAACTAATAATAATCAATAAAAATACTAAATATAATACTAGATATTATAAATATATATCACCAAATATATAAAAAATAAAATACTCAATTGTGTGTGGTTGTGTTCGTGAGATGTGTGAATGCGCGCCGCGCGGTGCCGGATTATTTCACTTTCGAGATCGTTATAAGAACTACATATGGCACCCTAAACAGCCAAGAACCAAAATTACTTGAATTTGGGGCCACCTTACATGTGGACCGCAAATTTGTATACTGCAAACCCCAATATTACAAGCGGTGTTGGATGTGTAGTACCCTTCTCACCCCCACCCCAACCTTTAACGCATTTTCTTATATAATGTATCATATACATCAAGAAAATAAATAGGAAATGAAACGTGAAGACAGACTAAGTTGCCAAAAACATTTTTATTAAATGGCCTTATTAGTTTAGACTTTTGGAGAACCGGCCTGCGGTAGTCCGAAGAGCCCCGATCAACGCGGCAGCCCGGGATCGTAAAACCCATCACAATAAAAAAAAGTATGGGGTCCGGAGGGCCGAGACGGAACGGCGCATATTTTAAAATAGTAGAGATGCTCGATTACATTTTTAAAATTCTTTGAAAACTTTAAAAAGTAAATTTATTGAGAAAGAAAAAGGTGGGTGCTCTATCGGTCCCAAAAATTTAGCACTTTTTGCCAATGACACACTCCGTTCCCGAATACACCCAGACCCCGAGAGCAGGCAAAAAAAATAATGGGGGTAGAAATTTTGAAGGTCGGGGTTCTTACAGAAGTACGAGCGCTTAAGGAAAGTATTATATTTTCTTTACCTTTATTAATTATAAAAATTTCCTCCTGTTTTCAGTTCACTCTTTTTTTTAAAGCTTTCCAATTATTTTTTTTTTCGTTTCTTTATTTCTTTTTTTTATTTTTTTCTATCCTTTGTTTCTCTTTGGGGAATGAATGCTACCAGGATTTATTAAAATTCTGCGGTATCACTTGAACTTTCTATCGATCAAAGTCATAAGCAAGTTAGCGGCATCTCATTCACATAAATGTAGCAAAGCAAAGGTAGGTAAGTCTGACCAAATAATGTAAGGCACACGTTGAACGCGTATATATGTGTAAGGCCCCTATGTAAGACACAAGCTCTCAAGACAAATGAAAAAATGTGAAGACAAAAAAGTGAAAACTCACTTGCACTAAATGGATATTCAAATAATTTAATAGAACAGTTGAGTTACGTCCCAACATCGTATCTGAAACCAAGGATCATAAAACATTTCAAAAGCCCTGTACAAGAGCCCTAAAGCGGCCATTCGCAGTGTTATATTTATTAAATATGAGCCCTATTAATTAATTGAATCTTGTCAATTAGTGATAGAATGAGTAATTCATCACATATCGATTGCATGGATGCGGAACGCCAAATTGTTATTTGAATGAAACCGCCTAAAGAACACCCCTTAATGTTAAACTAGAACAAACTTCCACGAGCAAGTCACTTAAATTTAATTATCCAAACCTTGCTGCCTAAGTAAGCAACGATAACCTAAACCGAACAAACGCATACCGTATGTACAGTAATATGGGACACAAGTTACTTAACGGCCACACGGACAACGGGAGTCGGATCAAAAAAAAAAAAAATTTCACAGGTACCTTCTATGAACATACACATAGACTGTCTATTTAGGGGGAAATGAATATTTTATTCCCATGTTACCTAGGGTAAGAATGAGGACTATAGGGAATATAAGGTCCACGCATCATCCCGTAGGAAAACAAATATAAAAATTGTTACCCAGGAGGTTTACACCACATTATTTATTGAAATCACGAGGATATACACTAAAAAAAATAATAATGAAGAATAGTGAAAATGATAAATGTACGCTCATGTTTTAGAAAAAAAGTTTACAGCCTCTACAAAGTTGTATTAAGCAAATTCCCAGATAGACTTTTCAAAATCGATCACCAGGTTATAGGTCTCATTTCAGGCCCTCGAAGTAACAGGTTATTGATAAGTTTATGTTAGGAGATATACACAGAGATTCATCTATGCAGATAACAGAATCTGTATCAGATAACCTAGAAACTTAGGATCGGCCCATAAAACCGACCACAGAGACCACTAATTTTTTTTTAATAGAGAAAGTCTATGGGGAAAACTATAAACTTTGGAGGCGTGCAAAATTTTTTTCCTAAGAGGACTGCGCGTTTTCGTTTTCACTAATTCATTATTAATTTTTAATAATAGAAAATCTTAATTTTCAAAAAAAAAAAATTTTTTTTATTTTTTTAATTGAGAAAATCCTATGGGATTTTTAACCAACTTTGAGAGGCTGTAACTTTTTTTTTTCCTTAAGAGAGCGCCGATTTTCGTTTTCACTATATTTTCAATTATTATTTTTTTAGAATATATCCTTGCATTTTCATAAAAAATCGGGGGTGACAACCCTATGGGTAAAAAGCAATTACCAAAAAAAAAAAAAAAAAAAATTTCATTGTCGCTTCCTAAAACATCTTTTATGTCAATCATAGAGAGCTACTTGTTGATTTTTTTTGTTGATCCGACCTCCTAGTTACGTGTGGTGTATAAACATATTTTTGTTCAATATATATAATAAATATATAAATTAAGTATAATATATATATATATATATAATAAAAATATATATAATATAATATATAAATTAAATATAGTAATATAAAGTAAATATTATATATAATATAATAAATAAAATAATATAATATAAAATAAAATAAAAATACAATATATAATGGTTAAATTAGATTAACCCAAGGAAAAAGGTGTCACCCCCGTCATTTTTAATGGAAAATTCGCGAGATATATACTCTAAGAAAAATATAATAAAGAATAGTGAAAACGAAAATTAGTCGCTCTCTTTAGAGAAAAAAAAGTTAGCAGCCTAACTCAAAAAGTTGTAAAATAAAACCTACCATAAGGTTTGTTATTTATTTTTTAAAAAAAGAACCAAAAATTTTTTTTTTGAAAATCACAGGATATATACATCTAAAAAATAATAATGAAAGAATTTAAGTCGATATATTTGTGTAAGTGTAAGTGCTCTTTAAGGAGAAAAAAAAGGTTTACAATAGCCTCTGAAAGTTAAAAATTTTCCCATAGAATCTTGCTAATATAATAAAAAAATTAGTGGGCCTCGTGCGTGCTTTTTAGCGCCATCCTAGTTCAGGTTATGAAAGATTTGTTAAGTATCTACATAGATTTTTCTCTGTGTTTTACCTAAACCCAAAAATTATCATAACGCTAGACTATCAGAGGGCCTAGAAATAGAGACCTACTGGAATCGATCAATAATTAGAAAAGTCCATGGGATTTTTAAACAACTTTGAGAGCTTGTAACTTTTTTTCTAAAGAAGCGACAATTTTCGCTATAAATATCACATACTTCTCACTATCAGTTTAACCTTATTCGTGAAATAGAGATAAAATAATAACTGCCCGAATTTGGTACAGCGAGAAAGAGGGAAGAAAGATCGGGGGTAGGATCAATCACTCTCGGACAGCAGAGCGGAGATCCACAAATGAAGCATATTATATAGTATAACATATTATATAGAAATATATAATATAATAATATATATATAAAGATAATAATAACGTATAATATATAGAGATATAATATATATTAGATATAGAATAGTTTAACACTAAAAACGAATTCATAAAAATAGATAAAGGTAGATAAATAGAAGATATAAATGATCAACTACAGATCAAAAATAGATAAAGGTAGATACATAGAAGATATAAATGATCAACTACAGATCAAAAATAGATAAATAGATGATATAAATGATCAACTACAGATCAAAAATAGATAAATAGATGATATAAATGATCAACTACAGATCAAAAATAGATAAATAGATGATATAAATGATCAACTACAGATCAAAAATAGATAAATAGATGATATAAATGATCAACTACAGATCAAAAATAGATAAATAGATGATATAAATGATCAACTACAGATCAAAAATAGATAAATAGATGATATAAATGATCAACTACAGATCAAAAATAGATAAATAGATGATATAAATGATCAACTACAGATCAAAAATAGATAAATAGATGATATAAATGATCAACTACAGATCAAAAATAGATAAATAGATGATATAAATGATCAACTACAGATCAAAAATAGATAAATAGATGATATAAATGATCAACTACAGATCAAAAATAGATAAATAGATGATATAAATGATCAACTACAGATCAAAAATAGATAAATAGATGATATAAATGATCAACTACAGATCAAAAATAGATAAATAGATGATATAAATGATCAACTACAGATCAAAAATAGATAAATAGATGATATAAATGATCAACTACAGATCAAAAATAGATAAATAGATGATATAAATGATCAACTACAGATCAAAAATAGATAAATAGATGATATAAATGATCAACTACAGATCAAAAATAGATAAATAGATGATATAAATGATCAACTACAGATCAAAAATAGATAAATAGATGATATAAATGATCAACTACAGATCAAAAATAGATAAATAGATGATATAAATGATCAACTACAGATCAAAAATAGATAAATAGATGATATAAATGATCAACTACAGATCAAAAATAGATAAATAGATGATATAAATGATCAACTACAGATCAAAAATAGATAAATAGATGATATAAATGATCAACTACAGATCAAAAATAGATAAATAGATGATATAAATGATCAACTACAGATCAAAAATAGATAAATAGATGATATAAATGATCAACTACAGATCAAAAATAGATAAATAGATGATATAAATGATCAACTACAGATCAAAAATAGATAAATAGATGATATAAATGATCAACTACAGATCAAAAATAGATAAATAGATGATATAAATGATCAACTACAGATCAAAAATAGATAAATAGATGATATAAATGATCAACTACAGATCAAAAATAGATAAATAGATGATATAAATGATCAACTACAGATCAAAAATAGATAAATAGATGATATAAATATTAATTAAAATAAAATAAAATAAGCATTCTTAGAAGAATCTAAAACGAATATAAATATATAACTAAAAACGTATACTACTATATAATAATATAATAACAATCAAGCATAAACAGAGATTTACTTATTACTTTATAATAGTACTCACTTATACTAATAGCTCAAAATACTATAATAGCTCTCCCTCGTGTTAATCGACACGTCGTCCCGAAGCAAATCGTCCATATTCTTCTTCGTCATCACCGCAACCTGTGATAATGCAAAATATAGAATTGAATTGATACTGAGCACCGATGAAGCCTTTAGGACCCAATAACCAAGAAGGATATGGCAAGAATATATGTTACTCATTTATCCCACACCATAATGAGGTAAAACGAAAAAGAATCATATATTAAAAAGTTGAAATAAGTAGACATAATACATAGGTAGCTCCACACATTAAATGCATGTGACATCTTAATAAAAAAATTAAGATATGCGATTATTTTCGGGAGTCGTAATATATAAAAGGAAGGGTATGACAGGTGAATGAGTGAGATAAATGATAAAATATTAAATAACATGTTTATTAAATATGGCCATAAAAAATAACAGAAAATGAGAGAAAGCGCAACACTGATCGAATTCCCAAAATATTATTATATGCCCAGGGAAGTGCGCTATTTAATAATCCGAGGTTTGAGGCGAACTTAATAATCGCTATGAAATAAAAAATTATAATTCAACAAAAAGAATCATGCCTATAGAGTATTGGCATCGATTAGCCCCAAAATAAGTAATAATTACAAAATAATATGTGTACATATAAACTATTAGGGGCCTACGGTACCTCGTAACGAGGCAGAAAAAAACAAAATACTGTCCATGAGTCACCCTCGAGATGACGCGGGGCCATACCAATGTGAATCGTACAGAACAAATAAGCGTTCGTAAAACAACCAATAAACAATCAATGATTGAGTACCGATCATCTTCTTCATCTGAAACCTAACTAGAGTCCGATATCAACCAGTGGGTAGCAGATTGTAAGAAATTGCTAAAACATAAATGGTAGCAAACTCTATGGGCCTAAAGATACCCCCAATAATAATTTCTTTTAACACTTTTTTAAATATAATAACTCCTCTAAAAGGCTCAATATATTAAAAGTCTTCATAAAATATATGTTATTACACGTGTAATAAATATCAGTCCCACCAAGAAGTCACATTGATTAATTATATAGTCATTATTCCTTAAAAAAACAATAATAGAGCCAACCCTATATATCGTACAAACGCACCCCTTCAAATTACACACATTACACCCACCTAACCCATAGCCCAGAACTATAATATAGATGAAGCCCAAAAAAAAGGAGCAAAAGCCGTGACAACGCACCTTTCAACAGCAAAGGCTCATAAGACACTGATTCTCAAGGTGTTCACCATGGAATCACACCTGTATAAGTGTTGCCATATGAGAGGCATTGGATCCAATAAAATAGGGATTATCAGTAATATAGCCTCACCTCCGTGTAGTGAGAAAACATGTCAATAAAATAATTTGTAAAATTTATTTCCAGATAGTAGATCTATGAAATTTAAGACATAACACATTTTGATTAGTGACGTAATTAGCAACGTCATTACTTTTAAATAGTTTAGTAAAATTATGCAATTTTCGTCTTTAGCATTGATACAGCAAGTAATAGATGAAAGGAATAGGAGGAGAGTTCATAAAACGTTAGTGTTAATTGGGCTAAAGGTTTACTGGAAAGAGTTTTGGATGAGGTTAAGATAGAACGAAATGTTCAAAGCCGGCCGTGCTTCGCGGATTTCAGTTCCAGTACCAGAGTATCTTGGTTTTCTATGGCTGGAATGCAAAAAATAACTATTTCCACTCGTTCATTATTATATTATTGAAGTAATAATGATATATTATCATATATGATATTATATATATATATATTACTATAGTATATATATAATATAATAATTTATATATATATTGAGACTATTAATAAATAGCAGCTATAAGTTAGAAATACTAACGAATATACATAATAATAAAGTAGTGATATGACCTACCCTGCATATGAATCTAATACAAGAAATATAGAATATATTAATAATATATAATAGTAATATATGATATATATGATATTATATATATAGTATAATATATATATAGATATATACAATATAATAAAGATAATATATATATAATTAAGATTATATAGTACTATAATAATATAATATAAAAATAATAAAGAATATAAAAGTAATACCCATTTATGAATAAAAATAGCCAATCTTCCCATTAAAACCATATCATATATCCCAAAAATAATATATAAAAAACATACTAAAATAATAATAAAGATAAAAAAATATATAAATAAAAATACATAAGTTCAATAAAATATATATAATGTTATAGTATATATATATATATAATA
>JABUQX010119021.1:7500-23548 GCA_015478945.1 Trachelipus rathkii | reverse complement strand
TTTCTCAATCATTGTTCAATGTTAAGATTGATCCACACATCCTCTACCGCTTGTAAATTGCACCTTGTTCTTCACCAATCAGTCCCTCAGTCACTTGACGTACTCTTTCGACCAAATAACAGCATATATATTTTCTTTACAACACTCAATAAACCTATTCTTCTGTAATTATACAGTTAAAGCGTATTCCCCTTACCCATATATAAGGTAGCTATTTCTGCTGCTCTTCAATCCATTGAACTATGTCTTCCATTTAAAGCCTGTTATACAACTTCCAAAATCTTTTCAATTCACCATCTGTTTCAGGAACTTCATCATTTTCACCAGTTATTCCATCTATACCTGCATGATTTACAATTTCTTCAACTTTAACACTCTACTCATTAATCCTCCTTTCTAATTACCTCATTCCCAAAATAATTATTTCTACTTGCACCTTTAAACCCACCATTCCTATCACCTCTTCATTACTGCTAATGTTATGCAGATTTTCGAACTGTTCCTCCACACTCTCCCACATCCTTTCATCAGTTACAAAAGCATCATCCCTATTCATCATTCAATGGAAATTTCCCTTACTCTCATTCATGAATTTTCTTGCTTCCTTCCAGAAGAGCTTCCATTGTTCTGCGGTTGTAATCTCGTTCATCCTCTTTCTAAAACACCACACCAGTTCATTTACCTCATTTTTCCTCCTACATATGCAACTTTTAGTCATCCTTTTTTTCCTCCTTATATAATTATTCTATCCCTCACTGTTAGCATTCTTGCATCCAACTTTAGCGCATTCACATACTTCTCTTGCACTAGTAACAAAAGCTTTCTTTATTTGAGTCCGGATTTGTTCAGTTTCAGATTGTTAAAATTCAGCTGAATTATTTGCAAGAAGTTCTAAATGCGATACGTAATAAAAATATTGAAAAAATTAATTTATTTTTAAATTTAAGCATATATGAATAGAGCGAATAAAGGTAAAACAAAATTTTATGAAAAAAAAGCAGAAATTGGCGAAGGAAATAAGCAACTCATTCAAAGAAAACTTTCCATGAGCAACTTTAACTTCTTCTTCCTCGGTCAAAATGTTTTCATCACTTTTCACTTCTATAACACTTTACCTACACCAACTCAATATACCTATATAAATAATCTTGTGTTTGAAGAAGATTACTTACTCAGTAGGCCATAAACCTCTCTCCTCAGCAGAAAACAATCACCTCCTACCATTTTGCATTTTTTCCCTTCATCCCCAAAGCCACCTGTGTTATACTATCCTTTTTTTTGAATCACCGGTAGGTCCAACCATTTAGGTCGCCCAACACAATCAATCTGAAAACTTCCTCCACAACTGATCGTACAACCCAAACATCTGTTAGATTGTCCTCGAAAGTTTCACTTTCCTGAACATCAACCCTCAGATGGACCATATGGCCCAACCACACAGCCAAAACCCTTGACCTTTTTCAAACTTTTAAATTTATGAATCTTTAGGATATTCTTATTACATCACACAAATCCACAGAATCCACCCCACCCAGCGACTATGCTGCCACATCGTCACTCAATCAGAATACGGCACCTCCTTCTCTCCCCAACCTATCCTATGGTTCTTTTCCCCACTCCAGCCACAACATACATTTTTTACCACATCACTCATTTTTACCGCTTACCTTTCATCTTTGTTTCAGCCTCAGCGAATAAAAAAAAAAATAACACTCTATATATACCTAAAATATATATTTAAGAGTAAATACTCATTTTAAGATGATTATATTATATAGTAATTATATGATATATATAATATATACCTTTATATATATATATATATAGAGCCCCATTAATACTAATATAATATATATATATATATATACCCAGGTATATATATAATAAATGATATAGTGTTATATATATGGAAGATATATATATATAGTGAATATAAATATATTATCATATATAAATAATATATAAGTATATTATAATTATATATATATATATATATATATAATATATAATACTCTAAAATGTAACAGGGTGTAGAAGGGTTTGAAAATTTCCACCGGTAGAATCAGCATAATAATTTATCTATCATACCTCAAATTATATTTATATATATATTATATATATATATATATATATATATTATATATATATATATATATATTATATATATATATATTATATATATATTATATATATTTACTGTACGATACTGGTCCACTATATATATATATATATATATATATCACATTATGTTCACTATAATTTGTTTTCTGTAGTTTATGTATAAGACGTTTCTTTTAAGAATTTGGCTAAATATGTTAAATGAAACCAAAAAAATTGGGCTTCCCACTTTTCCAATCTTGGTTAAATTTTTTCTAAAATTAAGAAAATTAGTTCAATTTACTTTTCTTTTTTCCTTTTTTCTTGTGTTTGTGTTTTTTTTTTTTTTTTTTGTTTTCCTTTTTTATCAAATTTTATTTCTCATACTGGTGTTTTAGGATTTTTTTTTCCTTTTTTTCTCTAAATTGGTTATTCTGTCGGATGTTAAGTCAATAAGGTAATATGATTAATGACTTTCCATTTTTTTTCGCTTTAAGAAGAATTTTACTTAATAGAAAAGGATTTTATTATATACATCATTAAATAATTCATTATTCATAATTAATTTATAGATTTATTTTAAAGCATCATTTGTTTAAGTGTTGAATATGCATAGAAGTAAATAATTATATTAGTACTATAATATTATATAATATTTAAGTAATCATAGTCTTAAAGTAATATATAAAGTAATATATATATATATAATATTAATATATATATATATAATATATATAATAAAATAGTATATATAATATATATATATATATATAGTATATAGTATATAAATCAAAGCAATTTTTCGCCAAGTTTGGTATGTATTATAATAGAAAACCTATATTTATATATTATAAATAAAAAGTTTTACAAGAGTCTATCATTAAAGATGCTAATTTTCGATAAGCTTTCGGTCACTTAATTTTCTAGACCCTCCTTCAGACGCTATTAATTTTGAAGACTTAAATATTAATTATTAAAATTTTGTAAGATTATGAAAAACAGTTGAAAATATGAAAAGATAGTTTTTAAACTTTTAATAAAAATTTTGCTTTTATATTTTTGATACACAACATCGCCTGTCCATGGAAAACTTCGCTGAGAAACTGTTAGAGTGAGATAAGAATGTTTTTTTGTTTAGGGTTAGATGTCTGCGGATCTGAACGCCTCTGGTTACTTCCAGGTACTCCTTATATACTGTGACCCCATAGAACAACCACCAAAATTGGGTATAGTGTGGCAAAATAGAGGTTCTGGTCGCTAGAGTAAATTTGCCAAATTTGGTATTAATAAGTCAAAATAAGTTCGAATATCTAGGAAACCCGTTTACGTTTGGTGGAGGCCTCAGCTTATTAGTACCTCTAAGATGGGCACGTATCTTTATGTTAAGTGTGGTGATTGAGACTAGCATCTATGTGACAGAAGGTACCAAAGAACGAGTTCAGAAAACCCAATTAATAATATTGTCAATGGGAGCCCCTCTAACGTGATGTCCATGAGATCGTGTTTATGTTGAAGGTTCAACAGTGAAGTCAATAATCTTCTTGATGAAAAAAGAGATGTACATTATTAGTTTCACCATAAATCTATAATGTAGAGAGAGAAGGAATAAGGTGCCATATGGATGGTCCAGAGGTGATTTTGTTATGCATTGTGAGATGGATTTGTAGAGTGAATTGGAGGTTTATAGAGAAATTTTACTATTTTAAGAAAAGAGATAGAGGGTGTGTAAGAGGAAGTTAGTCTTAATGATGAAGTAAAGTTTTGAGGATCTTGGTTATGTGCCATATATGTGTTGTAAGATTGATTAAAATTAGGATGGGTTAAATATAGAATAAAGGGATAATTTAAGAGGGGATTGTGTGGTTGGCCCGGGTGGTTGGGTTTGTAGAAATTATTTTTTTGCTTTTTTAAGTGAACCTTGATAATGTAGGTTGGATAGGAAAGTTTCTTGAACGTTACTGAAATGTTTTTTTAATTTCTTTAATATAATAATAAATAATATATTATAATATATATAATATCAGAATAATATAGTTATATTATTATATATTATATAAGTAATATATAGTAGTATATTATTTTATAATGATATTTAAATATATAAGTAATTAATTATATTATATATATTAATATTATTTAGTAATCCATACGGTATCCAATAGTGTTAATATATTATAATAATTTATCCTATATATTACGTGATTAGTAATATATAAGGTGATTTAAATAATAGTATTAATATATATATATATATATATATATATAATATATATTATATAGGTATATTATAAAATATATATATAATCTATAAAATATATTATATATTGTAAAATGTTACCCTAAGTCCTAAGAGAATTATTGGGATTATTTTAGTATTGATTTGATTGAGATTATTTACGAATTTCTCAATATATTCCCATTAGTATAAAATAATTTGTAATTTTTTGCTCGCGGCTGTGCAAAAGTTTAATTCTGTAGTTAAATCTTTACAACCATATATTTACATTAAACTATGTTAATTATACCTATATTTACTGCTGTGCATCAAATTCTACCCAATGTATTTTTAGTTTTATAGCTTCAGTTTTAACACAATAAAATACCCATAAAAAAAATTTAAATCTAAACACAAAAAAAGTAATTTTTTAAAATATTGATAGAAAAACAATAATTATAATAAAAATACACAAAATCGACCTTTAAGCATAACTTTATATAATTTCCTAGCCTTTTAAAATTTAAATCAAATCTCTATGGTGTTCTGATTTTTCCCTACGGATCATATAAAATTGCCATTTCTTAGTTTTATCCATTTAAGAAAAATTTACAACACTATAAATATATACCTATATATATATTATATATAATATAATATATATATATATATATATTGATATAATATATAATATATATATATATATATATTTCAAACTTTAATAAATAATATATATATTATATATATACTTACTCTATTTTATGTATATTATATACATACTATATTTCAAAATAATAAATTTAAAGGTTATTATATTTTATAGATAAGTATAAGTATGGACTGTAGTAGTATTATATATATATATATATCCTAATAAGTATTATATTATTATTTAGATATATATATAATTATATATATCCTATACCTATATTCCAAAGTATAATTAAATAATAATCATGGGTAAATATAATAATACAGTTCTTCTAAACCGATAGTTACTTTCCCACTCTAGCTCCTCAACACTGAGAGGAAAGTAATTGTTCCTGATACTAATTCCACCTATAGTTCTTCCGTCTTGCTTTTTCACTACCACTTTACTTTCTTGCTGGTGAACCTGTGCCGAAGAAGGGAACATCTTCATACCCTAACTTTCACTCCCTACCATGTAACTATCTATCTTTCTAATGCTTTAATCTCGGCTCTTTCTAATGATTTTGAATCTTACTCATCAACCTATCCTTCAATTACTATTTTCATCTTGGGAAGGACGCCTATCTCTCTCAACGCGCATTAGTTCATTCTAGAAAGACGAGGCTTTGGAGCAACTGATCAAATACAATGATATTTGTCGAATTTCTAATTAGGTTCATTGAGAACAAGGTTGTTTTTAATGACTCTAAAAAACATTCAGTTCCTGCCATCTTTCTAGTAGAGCGTAACCTTCCACTCAATTTACTTCAAAAGCACACAACTCAAACCTCCTCACGTATGTTCGTAATCATCCGACCTTGACTCTTGTCCTGAAACTCTTCCAAACCTTCGTTGCTGTCCTTAGGAATATTTCTATACACCTTCGTCATGCTTTCTTAAAATAATTTCAAATACCATATACGTTCTTTGTTGGCCTTTTATAAATAAATAATATTTAATGATAATAATTTTGTCGTCTTGTCTTTATAGTTCATTTATGAACCATTTCGTCTGTTCTACCTTTATATATTCAATATATGCATTTTCGGATAATATGTCTTATTTACTTTCCTTGTTACAAGATAAGAGAGAATTCTAATATATCAAAAACTTTCGTTACTTTTTTTAATATTCGAAACTTTCGCTGGGTCGCTCCTAAATATTCAAAAAAACCTCGTTCGTGTACTTCCAATATTGACCACTTTCCCCTCCTCTTAAATATTCAAACTATAGGTAATTGGTTAACTTAATTGGAAAACTTTCCTCTTGTGGCCTTAAAAATTCATAGTACTTTCTTCTTGTCCTTAAATTATTCAAACCTTCGTCTGTACTAAATAAACTCAAAACCTTCGTCTGTCTTTAATATTCAAAGTCCTTCGTCTAGTCCGTGTAATATTCCAATTAACCTTCGTTAGATTCAAAGTTTCAAAGTTTGAGTATTAAATATCCAAAAAGTTTTACGTTCCTCCATTATTCCCAAAACTAATCGTATGTACTTAAATATTCAAAACCTTCGTCTCATACTTTAATATCAAACCTTCGGTCTGTTCTTAATATTCAAACCTTCGTCTTCCTAATATTCAAACTCGTCTGTCCTCTAATATTCAACCTTCGCTGTCCTTAATATTTTTGGTGTTTCTTTTTTCTCGTGATCTATAATTGGAAATATCACATTACATTTCCTTATAAAAAAGTCTATAAAAGGTTGGCAGTTTCGAGGTGATTTCAGAATTCCTTCACAAAACCTAAGTTGCTTTGATCTTTACAAGGGGTAACGTTCGCCCCCTGTATGGAGTACGCTTGACATATTTGGGGTTGTCCCACTCACATAGATCTTCTTGAAAAGGTGGAGTCTAGGGTTTATCACTTTATCAACTCTAATGCTCTCTCTCTCTCTCTCTCTCTCTCTCTCTCTCTCTCTCTCTCTCTCTCTCTCTCTCTCTCTCTCTCTCTCTAAATTCTATGCTTTATTTTAGCACATTTTTTCTTATCCTATTCTCTCTCTCTCTCTCTCTCTCTCGGCGGTCTCTCTCTCTCTCCTCTCTCCTCTCTTCTCTCTCATCTCTCTCTTCTCTCTAATATTTCTTTTTATGCTTTAGTTTTAAGGCCCACATGTATTTCTTATTACTCTCTTAACTCAAATTCTCATAATGAATCTCACCAATTCAATCTCTTTTCTCTCTCTCTCTGCGTCATCTCTCTCTCTCTCTCTCTCTCTCCTCTCTCGTATCTCTAATTGTTCTAAATTCTATGCTTTATTTTAGCACATTTTTTTTGATCCGTATTCTCCGTCTCTCTCTCTGCTCTCCTCCTCTCCTCTCCTCTCTCTCTCCTGCTAAAGCTCTCTCTCTCTCTCTCTCTCTCTCTCTTCTCTCTCTCTCTACTAAACTCTACTTCTACTTTATTAATTATCTCTATTAAAAAGAACTCCGTTTTTAAGAGTTGACACATACTCCTTCCCAACATTACTCAGTGACATTCGGTTTCATGGGATACTCCTTTCTGACCTCCCGCAGCTTCACCTTACTCTAAACAACCTCGTCTAACCCCCCAGACCTTAATCTCTCACATGTATTACCCCACTGTAATGTCTGGAAACAATCCCATAAATTTGCACCTGAGAGTTTCCAACACGATCGATTTTTGATTTAGATATGTGTTTAAATTTTTTTATTAATTCAGTAGAATTTGACAGGCCTCAGCCTTTCTGCCAGACGTGAGAAAAATATAAAAATACTCTATATTATATATAAATAATAACCTAAAGTATATATATATATTTATTCTATAATAAATATATAATATCATATATATATAGAAATAATATAATAATAATTAATATATAGGATAATATATATAGATAATATATATAATAAATAATATAATATAAAATAATAATGGTTAATAGGGTAGTAGATAAATAAATAGATATAAAAATATATATATAATATATATACAATAATTATACTTTATATACTTTATATTTGTAGTATATAACTATTATATAATATATAGTCATATTTATTCTTATATATAATATATACATAGTAATAATATATAATGGAAGACATTTTTTCTATAGTGGTGACTCCGTTTAAATATTACGTGTTTTACGGTTAATTCCTCAGTTTAGCGTTTAGGTTTAGTTAGGTCAGGTTTAGGTTCAGTTAGATTAGAGTTAGATTAGGGTGAAGGTTTAGTTACCCTATATTTAAAATGTATTTACCCTAAAAATTATTGGATTATAATTACATTTTTTTATTTAATTTCGTATTGTGATGTAATCTTTTTCTTTAATCCAACCCTATAATAAATATATATATATATATATATAATATATATATATATCTATATATATATATATATATAATATATATTATAGTAATATATATATATATATATATATATATTATATGATCAAACAGTTTCACATTAAAATTTCTACTGTCACTGAACGTGCGAAAGGCGTTTGCAAGCCAATTGTAGAAAAGAAAAAGTATTGATCTCTTTGAGCTATGTAGCACCAACAGGACGAGAGAGAGAGAGAGAGAGTGATCGAGAGAGGAGAGAGAGAGGAGAGACCCGATGACGGGAAGAGATGTTCATGAGACCGATGAGACGAGAGTAGAGACGATGATTGAGATTAAGAGAGAGAGAGAGAGAGAGAGAGAGAGAGAGAGAGAGAATTCTCATGCTCTTGTGAAGCTTATTTAACTTTAAAATCATTATATGCTCTATAATTTGGCAACGTTTTTTTATTCAAAGCTGATTTGATTTAAAAACATTTTTGTTCAACAGCCTGACAATGCTTTTGAAAACTTGATTTGACTTAAATACATTACGCCCAACAGTTTTGATACAATTTTTTGGATACCTAATATGACATAATTAAAATCATTATCCTCATTACATTATGCAAACAAGAATTGACTTAAAATCTTTAATGTAATAGAACTCATGTTATATACTATCAGTATAATATAAACAATGAATTATAATATAAATAAGATGTTATGAAGTTCATTTTGTATTATGTTCCTTTTTACTTGATAAAGCTGAATCTCACTCTGCTTTTTCAAATTAAAAAATGAATCAAAGAATAATTATAATTATAATAATTTATAATTACTGTTGCAATTAAAATTCCAATTATAATTATTATATTTTTAATTCCGATTCCAATTATAATTATAATTATAATAATAATTATAATTATAATTATAATTCCAACTATAATTATAATTAACTTATTATAATTATAATTATAATTATAATTATAATTATAATTATAATTATAATTATAATTATAATTATAATTATAATTATAATTATAATTATAATTATAATTATAATTATAATTATAATTATAATTAACTTATTATAATTATAATTATAATCATAATTATAATTATAATTATAATTATAATTATAATTATAATTTTAACTATAATTCCAATTATAATTATAATTATAATTCCATTACTATATAATAATATAATTAACCCTATTATAATTAATAATATATAATCATAATATTATAATTATTAAACTATAGTTATATTTATTAATATTGCTATAAATTTATATATATTTATAGGAGTCATAATATTTAGTATATTATAATTAGTATTAACTTATTTTGCAAATTTTTGTTAATAAAAAGGTTAATATAACTAAATTAATCATATAAAATTAATTATAATATAATTTCAATTCAAAATATGAAAAATTATAATTATTATATTGGCATAATTGAAACACTCTATCAGAATACTAACTATAATAATATAATAATTATAATTATAATGTATAATTATAATTAGTAGTATTTTTGAGTTTAATGAATTGCATTTTCTCTAAAGAAATTTTTTCCTATTTTAAAATGATCAAAAATGATTTTCAAAATTTCAAATTAAGATTAAATTTAAATGCTATAAATTGAAAATTAAAGATTTGCATAAATCATTTGATATCCCTACCCACCTAATATCCATACTCATCATATATATATATATATACTATGATATATATATATATATATAGTTATATAATATATATACTAATTATATATATATATATTATGATATATATATATTATATATTATATATATACCTATAATATATAATACTATATACTATATATATATATATAAAATATATTATTAGTGGATATATATATATATATATATATTAAATATATATATGAAAAAAGATTGATTGACTTAATCTGCGAAATATTTCTAACAACAGGAAATATCATTAAAAAATTAGATTAATAATATTATTTAATATAAAATCCCAATGGTGAAACGGTAAAACCCACGGTAAAACCCAATGGGAAAAACCCTTCAATAATCTAATACGTTTTAGTTAATTATTTAGAAAATTCCCATTGCTCAATCATTAGACATTAAAACAAAAATTTTCTTTTGTAAATTATTAAATTTGTAAATTCCCAATTTCAATAGATGTCACAATAGATTTTCCACAGGATCACATCCTATGGAATCCCATATTGTACAACCCACCTAGTATAAAAGAGAAGGAACAGAGCCAGAGCTCATTCTCTCGCCGCCCGC
This sequence comes from Trachelipus rathkii, assembly GCA_015478945.1. Classification (NCBI taxonomy): domain Eukaryota; kingdom Metazoa; phylum Arthropoda; class Malacostraca; order Isopoda; family Trachelipodidae; genus Trachelipus; species Trachelipus rathkii. The sequence goes on along the minus strand of JABUQX010119021.1, from coordinate 12,967 downwards.
AAATTAACCATTTAAAAGAAAGAGAACAGAATTTAAAAGTAATTTAAATTTGATCATACATTTATTAACGATTAATTAAAAAATTCTAAAAATGTTAAATATTTTAAGAGTTCTATTTTGTAATGTGAGCAATAAGAAAAAAAAATCGACCAAAAATTTAACATCCATTATTGTATAAAACTTAAGAAAAAATTTGGATTGCAAAATGTAATTCAGTGATAAATTATATATTATATAAATTATATTTCGATATTTTATTATTATGTTGGATTATATGTATGTTATTTTTGGATATATTACCTAAGTTTATTTATATATCTTTTCAAAATATATAATATAATAAACTATATAATAAGTCTATTATTCTTTTATTATATGAAACTTTATATTTTGCAAAAATAGTATATAAGCAAAAATTCGTAATGAAATTAGCTCCTATATATTAATATATAATATATATATATATATATTATATATATATATATATATCGATGTTTATAAAATATAGATAATATATTAATGATAAAAAAATATGTATAATTAGAAATATATCTATAATATATATATATATATATATATATATTAATTTTGCCTAAAATTTACTTTTACTGTGCGTAAAAAGATACTTTCAAGAGACAGACCCCAAGAAAATAAATATATAAGTACACGGATAGTAATAATAATTATAATTATAGAGTAATAATTGCTTTAGGGAATGAGGAAAATTAAATTATCAAGTCTTTTATAGCAATGCCAAAAATTTTCATATTTTTTATATTATTAGTGTTATTGAATGAAATTGCAAATTCAATTTCAAATCAAATTTTATTCCAATTTCATTTAGTTAATTGTCGCGTCACTTACAATCAATGATAATTTTAATTAATTTCTTATTTTTTGCTCAAAACAATATTTTCTATAATTATTAAAAAAAAATTTAATTTCCTTTGATGTTTGCGCAAATTTTAAATTTCCTTTTGTTCAAATCAAATTTTAATTTTTAATTATTTTTATTCCTAATTTTCAAATCCTGATTAAATGTTTTGAAGTTTTCATTTTATTTGAATTCTAAGATTTTATATTTAGGATTAACTTTGAAAAGTATTTCGAACAAGCGCAATTTAAAAACCTTTCAAAAAATCTAGTCGTAACAGAGCAACTGGCGATGAAATTTTATTTAATAAATAATAATAATTAATAAATAATAATAATAAGAATAACAATTAATAATAATAATAATAATAATAATAATAATAATAATAATAATAATAATAATAATTAATATAATAATAATAATAATATAATATCAATAATAATTAATAATTAATAATAATAATAATCACATAATAAAAAACCGACGTGAAAGCGGATATTTATTCCCTATACAAAGAAGCCAAAGCAAATTATATATATAATATATACATTATAGTATATAATATTATATAGTATATATATATATATATAATAATAAATTATATATATTATAGTATATAGTATATATATATATACTAAAATATATATATATATATAGGTATATATAGATAATATATATAATATATATATATATATATATATATATAATATATATATATTATATATATATATATATAAATATATACTATATATATTAGGCGAAGATATAATATATATATAAACAGGTGAAATTATTTGTATATTATATACATATATATATATATAGTTATAATAGTATACCTATTATAAACTACAGAAATCTTATTTTATACCCATATATATAATATTATTTAATAAATTAAAATATATATAATATATATTTATAAAATTACTATAATTAATAGTGATCAAAGTGAGTATATTAAAATATAGATATATATATATGTAGAATGTATATGTGCAAATTATATTTTTATGGTGTTTTCTTTTAAAATTTTCAAGCAAATTAAGCAATAAAACCTCCTCTGGGTTTCGTGTTTGTTTCGTGTCGCCTAGTTCCTTAAGCGTTAGTTTCGATGATTTGAAAAGAAAATGAATGCATAGTCTTATGTTCATTTTTTTTTCGTCTTCATTAACTAAAAAAAAAAAAAAAAAAATACAAATCTAACATTATTTGAAATTAAATTTTTATAAATATTTACATAATTTAATTATTGATAAAATAGAATTGAAGGTCATTATACTAGTAGTAGTTGTGAAAATTTATGAGTAAAGATAGTGGTTACTGTATGACCACAAGAAAAAAAATATATACTCTCTTATATAATATAACCTTTAAATTAAAATTAATAATAAAGGTATAATTGGTCTTAATCATCCCATGAAGAAGGGCATTCAATTCAAGCATTTCACTGTCAGGGAATGAAATCTGGATGTTATCTCTCATTTATTTAACCAAATTAACAGATGAGGTGTGATATGTTAAAATGATTGCTTCCAGGCTTTTAAAAATCTAGAAATCTCTTAAAGTTTGTCCGAACTTAAAATGTCTAGTTGGGAACAAGATTCATATCTAATTTGGACTTATATAAACTCCCAAGCGGAAAACAACCATTTACTCTAGAAAATAATAAAGTATAATAAATATTAATAATTATATAAAATTATATATACACAAACTGATGTTATACACTAACAGCACCCAAAGACTTCAAAGAACAAGCTGATAATTACTTTTTGATATCAGAGAGAAAATATAATACAAAATTAATTATAATAATAAAAAAAGAAATCTGCACATCGTCCAAGAATTGACGTGCTTGAATAAAAAATTATAGAAAACTCTTAATAATAATATCCAACTTATAATTTCAAGCTAAAGATGTCCTTAAATAAAATTCAAAGCGAAATGACATTCCCCTCGACCAGAACTGGTCGTCTCGAAAAAGGACTAAGTACGTCGGCAATAAAAGGGAAAAACTAGTACGGTCCGGAAGAAAGTACTAGTAGAAAACCTGGTTGAGAAAAAACCATCATAAAAATTAAATAGGAGAAAATCCGTCAAGATTGATCACAAAAGCTGCCACAAAAATTTTTTCGGATAGTTTAATAAAGTACCAAAATAGTACTCTCCGAACCGATTTGTAAAAAACTCCAAAATAGGACTATTATCTCTCAAGAGGATCTGAAAAGGGTTGAACCTTTTATCCCTTTTATGCTGCAATACAAAAATGAATTATTTGGAGAAATTAATAAATATAACTTTCGTAATACTATAATACTATTGTACCATTTGTTAAACATGCACAGGGAATCGCAAGCAAGAGTAGATCAAGGAGGGTTAGCAAAATCAGCCTGGCCGTGTTGTTCATTCGGGTACTGCATTTTTGATGTGTATCTGTATCTAAATACTTGTAGGTAGACCTTTACAGGTCGCAAGTAAAAAATTTGCCTATATATATTATATATATAGAGGTATATAGTTATATATAATATGATATATATAATATTATATATACTATAAATTATAATATATATATATTATATATATATATATTACTATAGGCATATATATATACCCTATATATATAAATATATATATATATAAATAATATAATATATATATAAGTATATTATATTATATATATAATATATATATATATATAATTTATATATGATATATTATATATATACTATATAGATATATATATATATATAATATATATATATATAGGTAGCTTTTATAAATACCTTACGGAGTAAAGGGAAATATCTTGCAGTAATTCTACTTCCTTCCGATAAGAAATATCCCTAAAGCAAATTTTTAAATTTTTGAACAAACGTTCCTTCTTTCAATATTTGCCTTCTCAATAAAACCCATCTGTTTCATAAAAACCAGAATTCAAACCAGTAAACCGCTTTAACACAAAAAACAAAAAATACATTGAAGAGGACAATTTGTGTGATTTGTCCAACACTGTAGGGGCATTTGTGTAATACTTGTCCCAATGTTTACAAGCGCGTAGGTAAAAACGCCGCTTAATACGCTTAAAGTATCACAATCACTTGTAATTTTAAAACAATAATAAATTTTAACAGAAATTTTAAAACCTTTATAAAACTTTCTCTTCATATTAACTTAAAAGAAAAAACCATTTTATAAGAAATCACTTAAAAATTTGCATGTTAAAAATAACGCAAACTATAATTTAATGAAATAAAAAAGGAAAATATGTATAATTATATATATAAAGTGGAAGAAAAGTAAATTTCATAAAATTCACCAGAGTTTTTCGAGAATATGGAAGGAATTGGCGTAGCAAATGATCTAAATAAGGTTGGAATCATGGGTTAAGTTTTTGAATAAAGAATTTTCATCTCAAATGACTCAGTAAGGAATTTACAGTACCATATAACTATGCAATGTGCAGTGTTCCTATATAAAACTTTAATTCGAGAGAGTACTTCACAAGATCTTAACTCAAAAAGACAATCTTTGTTAAATAAACCCAATATATATATTATAATATTTATATATATATAGTATATATAATATATATTATATATTTATATTATGTGTCTATATTATATATATATATATATATATTATATAGAAAAACACCCCATTAATAATAATTTTTGACACACGAGTGTGTGTGTATGAATGTATTAAGTTCATACGAGGTGGAAAAAGTTCACATTTTTTTATTATAGTTAGTAAATAAAGTAACTTTTTTTTTTTCACCACTCCTAAGCAATTTTAAAATAGAGCAAAAAACGACAAAAACGCGTTTCGCTTTAATTTCAATTTTATATTCATGCTTTTAGGTAAAAGTGAAATATCTTGAGACAAACATCCCGGAACATCCCTATAAACTTAATAAAACACTCTCAAACCTAATTAACTTTATTTCACACCCTTGGAACCATAATTAAATTTTTCATTTTCTTGCCTCACCAAATTTCCAAACCCTTCTTGCAGTAGTTAATATAAATAGATGGATAGGTGATTGAATAATTTAGAGTATAAATTATATAATCATAAGGAAATATATCTATATATATGTATATATAAAAATATATATATATAATTATATTATATATATATATATATATATATATATATATATAATATATTATATATATAATATAATATATTATATATATATAGTTATATATTGTTTTTCCCTAATATATATATATATGAATTTATATATGTTTATCCCTATATATATATATATATATATAAAAGGTTATGCAAAATATGAAAGGACAAATATATATAAAACAATATATATATTAATATATATATATATATTATATATATTTAATATATATATATATATAATATAGTATATAGTAAATATATTATTTGAAGAATATAAAAAAGTATGATTATTGAAAACAAGAATAAAAGGAATGAATGCACGAACTTAATTAAAAGTCAATGAAAGCCTAAGCTGTGTGTCAGCTTTCCATATCTCAGATCTCTCCTCTCCTCTCTCTCTCTCTTTCTTCTTCTTTCTCTCTCCTTTTTTTCCTCTTCTGATCCAAT
>JABUQX010119021.1:0-2500 GCA_015478945.1 Trachelipus rathkii | reverse complement strand
ATATACTGCCGAATAGTATATTAATTTACTGATATAAAATTTGCCAAACAATATATTAATTTACTTACTTAAAATACCGAAAAATTAATATTAATTTATATTTATATATACATAGAGTGCTATAAATACAGTTGTTTTATCGTTGTTTTATACAGACGTACATACATAATTGTATATATAGATATATATATAGATATATATATATATATATATATATATATATATATATATATATATATATATATATATATATATATATATATATATATATATATATATATATATATATATATATACGTGAGGTGAAATAGAAGAATCAGATTAGGATTAATTAGGTCCATTGCTCCCTCAATTTTGAGAGGTTAAGAATGAGCACAGATTACTGCACTCAGGTAAAATGCAGAGAAAGATTAATTCTATCCGAGCTGCTTACTCATCCATTTGGAGGAGAATGAGTTTAGCTTCAGTCTAAAGCCGCTGTTAGAACCGACCTCTCTGATCAAGATAATTATTCTGGTCATGATGGAGGAGAGCCATGAGGGTAGTCCATTCAATTTGGAATGAAGAGGTATTTAATAAAAGGTACGGAAAGCTGTACAATATAACCAGCTCTGCACAACGTCTTTACCGAAAGTTGTGGAGTGTTTGACAATCGATAAGTAAGTAGTCAAGCGCTTTGCACCCGCTATCGGCAAAAGCTGTATAAGCCATGAAGAAATACATTTAGGTTTAGCTAAAGTCAAGATTCAAGGCTAAAAGGTGTTATTAAGAAAGACGGTGGATCAAACTTCAAAAGGAAATTGGACAGTCATTTTGAAGCTTTGAAAAGCCTAACCTAGCACTAATATCACTAATAACCCATGATCGGGACTATCAAGCTTAGATACTCTGGATGTAGTGAAGTGATTCAAGGGACAATCCATTAAACGCAGGAGGATGCGGAACTGTACCCGAAGACGTCGTCGATCAATAATGATCTGGGATGATGCCAAGGTGAGGTCGTTTGCGCCCCAGCAAATTGAAAGGATTGATCTCCAGCCACTTTTTATCTGTGGAAACACAGAGTAAATAAAAGTATTATAGAATTTTTGTTCTGTTTGTTAAATCAGAACAAATCTGGCACAAGTTCGAGCAGACAGGCACAAACACGAAATAATTGATTCAGAGGCGATAGAAATAGTCATAGTTTAACATATAAGAATTGATTCAAAGGCGATAGAAATAGCCATAGTTTAGGAAAGAACAATTTATTTATGCTAGCCGCTAAAAACTTATATTAAATATTTTCGAAATATATATATATATATATATATATATATATATATATATATATATATATATATATATATATATATATATATATATATATATATATATATATATATATATATATATATATATTTATATTTATATATATATATATATATATATATATAGTATATATATATTTGTTCACTTATATTGAGCATTGTGCCATGGTCACATATACAAAGATACCGGCTACAGCATATTTAATTATATGAAGATCGCTCTATTATGTTTATTCTTCACAAACTTAGGAAGAATATTTTGAAGAGCATAATATTAATTCACCACAGCATAGATGAGTTTCAGGAACCCAATCTTATATACTCGATGGGGAGATTGTAACATTATTGTATTTTTTTTTTGAAAGCATTTTAAACTAACATATAAAATAGCTTTCCATTTTTTTTTATTATTTTATGCCAGTAAAGAAAGGTATTTAGACCGCCTCGAACAATCATGCATGATGTTTTTGTAGGTGATTTGTATAGTTATAAAGTCTCCAGAACTCCGGATTTACCTGTAATCCGTGAGGACGGTACCGATGAAAACTCAGACACTCTTGAAGAAGATTCTGAGAATAAAAAGGCATTAGGAAAACATGCTGTAGGTGCCACCTATACAAAATAGTAAATTTTAGGTGAAGGGGGGTCTCGAAGATTGATTCCAATTGCAAGTTAATACCTGATTAGGTTCGGGGAAGGACAAATGCTGTCCCACCTTAGCTCACTTACCTGTACGACAGAGGGGTAAAAGATTTACCATCTGAGAATGAGCATTACTTGCAACCCTTTGGTAAATATACAAAGGATGAAATAATTCCGTCCCGAGCGTGCATAGTCATTCAAATGGGAATGAATGCAGCTTATACTGGTAAGGACCACAGTTGTAAGGAACTGTTGGAGTCCGACCTCTCCGATTGATTCAGATATCTTGATTCTGATATGGAGATAAGGGAATGGTCCATTCGATTATGATCACAAGTTGAACTAGAATGATGAGGTACAGAGAGAAGGTACCGAAAGCTGTAAGGATCATACTGCTTTACACATAATGATGTGTAGAACCTCTTGTAGAAGAAGAGTAGACGTAGGAAGTACGAGATGAAGAAAACTCGGAAAACACGCTGATCCAATTGATGATAGTCTCTGTAAAGTTGTAAAGGTACTTCATCGCATAACTCTAATGTACTTAG
>JABUQX010119020.1:0-22899 GCA_015478945.1 Trachelipus rathkii | reverse complement strand
TTAAAATCTCTAAATCAGTTGCATCTAACTTTTGCGGTCATCGTCTAACGTCGACTCCTGTAGCACAACCACCCCTTTATGTAGAGGAAATTTCCCCCGTATTGTCATCGCCGCTTTGAGCAGAAACACTTATGAACACTTGCATTCCATTTATAAAAATCATATTGTACCAAGGAGGTAAGCAATGCCGGTTGCTAGATCTTTTAGATTCTGGGTCGGAACGAAGTTATGCTAGTTCTAAGATTGCGGGGCAGCTGTTGAACTTGAAAATTTTGTAGTGTTAGTTATAACATTCATAGTTTTGTTTCATCAAAAGAAAAAAACTTTCTTTCTTAGCTCATTTGATATAGATTTGCGTGGTAGAATATATTTGCATGATTCTTTACTCTAAAAATTAGGAAGCAGGTATCTTTATAACGGCAAAAGAGATATTTGAATATAGAGAAACATAGTTCAATTTATTCTTCCATATCAGACGGCTATTATTGTGATTAAGGGTGTGGATTTAAGGTTTGTTTTTTTGAAATCTGAGGATAATATATTCTTTATCGACGGGAAATATATTACCAAATTGATGATATGGCAAGGGCTCTCATTTCGGGGTTTTTATATATCGTTTTATTTTTTTTTTTTTTTTTTTTTGCCTTTAAAGAAAATGACCGAATTTTATAAAATTAGCTGAAGTAAAGATGAGGTATTGACAGCTTATGTAATTACGATTATAGAAACCAAATAAACGTTTTAACGAATTGACCGAGGCCACAACTTTTCTACTGAACCGATTATCAAATTTAATTTAACTAATTTAACGTGTTTTAATTTCCATATTCAACATTTTAATTCCCTCTCAATATTTATAAGTTTATTTCCATTATTTTTAAACCCCCCAAAAAAAAAATTATCAAGAAAAAATAAATTACTAGGATTCGTAAAAACTTTTTTCATGATCCTTAATTTATAATATATATATATATATATATATATATATATATATATATATATATATATATATATATATATATATATATATATATAAATATATATATAATGGACCTTATTCGGTTCATGGTGTTGATAAAAAAAAAAAATCATATATATATTAGTAGTATATCATACCAGCCATTAAGATGTGAAGGAGAAAAATCCGAAATATGAAGCTATTAAAAATTAATTGATAAACTAGACCAAAATTTTGATTTTGCATGAGAAAGAAAACGGCCTTTAGTGCTACCGAAGGAAAGAATTCAAGGTAGGGTAAAGTTCTGTATTGGGTTTTGTTTTCATATATAGTGCCGTTACACACACAAAAAAAAACATTTTTCAGTTTTTTGCCTATAACTATTAAACTATTTTACATATTAAGACTTTTATAATAATTTCTTATAATGGCTAGGCCTAAGCTATATATATCCCAGGAAAAATTATTTGTTTTGCTTTAATACTTTTGTAATTATTTAGATAAAAAAAAAACATAACGAAAAAAAAACCCACTTCTAAAAACCCTTCCTAGAGTGACAATATGTCATCATATGTTAGTTAAAGCTTTTTTTGAAGCATATTTTATATAAAATATTATTAAAAATAGTAAAAAAAAAGTAAAATTTAATATGAAATTAAGATAAAAATAAAAAATTTTATTTTTATTTACCTTAAATTGTGCTCTGATTTTGTGATGATGTAACTGGTGTGTTGAATCAGGAAATTTGCTGTGCTGAATAAACCCCCTCCCTCCCTAAGCTCCTTGAATAGATTTGCATCTTATACCCCCTCATTGAATAGGTTTAAACCCCCTAGACCCCCCCCCTTGAATATGACGAAGGGTAAGCCGGCCACATAAAACGCGTGTTGATGCGTTCTAAAACATCAAAGGTTGAAACTACCCACTCAGCAATAGCGGGAATCGACTCTGCATACCTCAAAACATACTAGCCAATACCAAGCTCGGCTCTGTAGCTCCAGAAATAAATAAAGTTGCATAGGTGCATTAGAAAAGCGGGGGTAGGGGTACTATCTGATACTAAACCATGGTAAGAGAGGGCATAGATGCATCATAAACACATGGGAATCGATTCAGCAGTATCGATTATATACTAATTGATTACTATATTGGGTATATTCCGTGACATTACGACTAAACCATGCTTGAGGCATTTAGTAAAAGTGGGGGCGGGGTACTAAACCATGGTAGGTGTGCCCAATGCCGTTATAAACCATGGCAATCAACTCCCTATACCTTAAAACATAGGGTTAGACACCTGACTCTATGATGTAGGATATGCCATGCAAGAAGTGCTAGAAAATTATACATGCGGGAGGAGGAGGTTGTGACTAACTAATTAATTGATTGATTAATATATATATATATATATAGTATATATATAATATATATATATATATATATATATATTATATATATATAATAATAAAAATATATGTTATATTTTTTACAATAATATTAAAAATATTTTTTTTTTGTGGATTGGTTGGGTGGGGTGGGCATATCTGCTGTGAAGAGATTAAAAAGGAATGGAGAATGGCGCCCATACATACAGCATGTTGATAGGAGTTATAGCGCATATACATGCACATTTTCAATTAATTTGGAATTGTTTTTTTTTTTCGTGCAAAGTGGATTTTTTTTAAAAGCAACTCAATGGTCCGGGTGGGGGGAGGGGCTACATAAAATTTCATTAAATTTAATGTAGAATAAGATCAAGGATGGGTCCAACAGGAATGAATCAAATATCATACTAATTTATAAATTTCTTAATGCAGTGAATGCTGGAAAAGTCTCAAAATGTCAGTCAAAAACTGCTGAAAATTTGTGAAATTTTTCAAAAATGATAAAAATTTCCCAAAATTCAAAAAATCGACTTCGAACCATTATAACAATTTTTTTCACTCATACAAGATGCGATTAATAGGTGCACCAAATTTTTTCGCTCTAGACCTCATATTTACCGAGATACAGCAATGGGTTGTTATGTAACAAATGGGCTTGGTTTTTTTTTTTTTGGTTAACAGCACTTTATAGATTTTGTGTATATATAACAAAACACATCATAACCTAAACGTAGAGGGCAGTAAACGGCAACCTAACCGATATTGATCGACGCTGCAGTAAAACTCAACCTAACCTATATTGAACGACGATGCAGTAAATTTCGACCTAACCTACATGGATTAATTTTGCCGTAACACTGTTTCTCTGGTTTGCGAGTATGATTTTTGCACTTCAGAAAATATCCCCAGATGTCGCTCTGCCTCTGCCAAACGTAAGATTCGTAAAAAAGAACATTAAATTTATTTTTTTATTTAGATTTTTTTTATCCTTTTATTCACAATGAAACATTGTATCATACCTTAAATAGGATAAGGACCTATATAATGAAAATAATTGTTTGTTTTCAATGCCACAAAAAATTTCTTAATCGATCTACGAAGTTAAAATTCTTTTCAAAATAGGTGCCGAGTTTTCCAATTAGGTTCCAGTTGATCAGTACGTCAAAGTGAACTAGAATTGGTAATTTAAAACCTTTCAACAGAATTTTCAGCCTGATGGATTTGGAGTGACAAACTTTTGACCATGGAGCCTATTTTAATCAATAAATCTATATTCATCTAAAGAATTGAGTAACAATTTGTACACTGAAAAGATACTAAAAACTTTTTCCATCTTAATTTTCTTATTTTTATTTTTCTTTGCCTTGAACCACTTTTGATCTTTTTGTTTCTTCTCAAATTGGTTTCCACCCCTTCTGTTATGACGGTCCACACTCGACCACAAACCGAATTGTAATAAAATAAAGTAAATTATTAACACGTTATTTAAAGTATCTTATATAATCAACTTTTGTATTAAATTTTTATGAGTTTTAATTCTTTTTCTTTATTTTATTTGCCTGATAAAATGTCTATGTCGCGAATTAATTAATATTTAAATATTTTTTTTTCATTCAGATGATTTTGCCCTACTTTATGTCTGATCCAAAATATTCCATTGCTTGTATTACTTATAGGTTATTATTATAGATCCGGGTCTCTATTAGTAATTACGTTAGTATAGAAACTATTACACATATCCATTTGTTACTAATTCCTGAGTAGACTAATTTTTACCATTTATTTAAATAATTATATTATCTTACATACGTAGTTCAAATTTTTAAAGCCTCGTTAATATATATATATATATATATATATATATATATATATATATATATATATATATATATATATATAATATATACTATATATAATATATTATATATATATATATATATATAATCACAATGTGTGGGATTACCGGTTATTTTCTTAAAAAAAAAGTACTAGCGACTCTTGCGAAAGGTTAAGAAACGATGGTCGAAAGATAATAATAATAATAAATACATTCGGCAGAGTAAATAATCGACAGGGCGATTGCTCAATGAGCGGTGAGAATACTCTACAATAGGAATATATTATTAACACTTAGTTACAAGTAACGATTGAACCTATAAGTGAAAAAAAATTACCTTTCACTCAACAGTACTTGCAATTTAAGGAAAAATACTCTATTAATGCCTATACTAAATCATAAGTTCTATCAGCATTTTCTAGTATAAGTCACTTTATTCCTTAAAACTTTTCTCTTCTTCACCCTACGATAAACGTTACAGTAATGGCGCCTATTTGTTGCCAGTTAGAAATTTGTTTTACTTTCAAGGACATCGTACGTCTGGCAAAAGAAAATTCCAAATTTTGAATTAGAGTGGAAAAGAAACCAAATGACTTTTCTGATTTTGAAGGGAAATTTTAAGTTTTATCTTTTATACGCGTTTAAAATTATTATTATTATTATTATTATTATTATTATTAGATTATTATTATTATTATTATTATTATTATTATTATTATTATTATTATTATTATTATTATTATTATTATTATTATTTAAAAATTCTTTATCGGCCTTTTTAACATAAGTTTTACTTTTACTCTTCCAATTTACGAAATGTTTTCTTCTAATTTCCATATAAAACTATTCTAAAAATTGATTTACAAAGACATTATGAGGCATATTTATATTTATTAGTTTCTGACCGGTTTCGTATGTTAACCTCGGACATCTTAAGAGTTTCGATTTTAACAAATGAATGAATTATTTTACACAAGATTTAAGATTATAAATTATAAGATTATAAATTATTAAATTTTAGGTAGCATTGCATATTATATTTAAAAGGGGGACTTCATCATTAGGCCACCTACATTTTGAAAGCAAAAGCAAAATTTTCACCTTTTTAATATTATCTAAATTATTAGAAAAATTATATATATATATATATATATAGTATATATATATATATATATATATATATATTATATACTTATATATATATATATATATATATATATATTATATATATTATATATATATAATATATATATATATTCTATCGGAATGTAGGCAACTTCAAATAGAAATATATATATATATATATATATATATATATATATATATATATATATATATATATATATATATATATATATATATATATATATTATATATATATATATATTATATATAGATATATATATATAGAATATATATATATGCCTTAATTTTAAGAGACTTGTGGAATTCTTTTAAATAGAAGGAAATTGAATACTTAGATATTAATCATAAATTTAGTACAGAATGGTACCATTCTGTACTAAACATGATAAATAATCTAAGTATTCAAATTTCCTTCTTTTAAAAGATTCCACAAGTCTCTTTTAATTAATGCGCATTTGTAGGAACATATTTTTACTATTGGATACGTCCTAAGCCTATTTTGATTTTAAAACTATATATATATATATATATATAATATAAGTAGATATATATATATATATATATATATATATATATATATATATATATATATATATATATATATATATATTATTCTCTTAACAGCAAAATGATATATAATTTCCTCCATTTAAAAAGTCCAGCTATTATGAAAACTCATTAAAGCCAGTTCTGTTCGTTTTTCCAGCCCTGTATAATTGAGAAAGTTTTTGAGACTTTTCAGAGTAGAGAAATCTCTTTTTGAAGTGCAAGATACGCGTGAGATAAGAGGCTAGCACCCGCATCGATCCAAATATGACTGTATTGACCAAATTTATTTAAACATTTTTGGTAGATATTGAATGAATCACTTTACAAAATTTAGTAATATGGATCTACGGCTCAAGAACTTGCTCTCTAAATGGTTTGAAAAATCAATAAGATAATTAATGGATTGCAATTTCTTTTTTCCTTTTCATTTAGCATTGATTCTTACAGGAGACCTCATTTCTTCATTAAGTAATTAACAGATCAAAAAATTTTGGGCAAATCTTTCAGCAATTACTCTGTAATATAGCAATGTAATATAGTAATCTGTAATCACTGTAATATAGTAAGTACTTAATGGAAGATGGGAAGCTAATAAAGTTGAAATCAAATTAAACTTATGTTATAACCATTTCACTCGTGATTTCAGATTTCAATAAATTTGAGGCTTTTGAAGAGGATTCAATATCTTGATCCATCTAAAGCTCTTCTGAGGCTTCAACAATTGCTTTAAAAACTTTTCTAAATCGTAACAATCCATTGTAACTCCTCACTCACCTTGTTTTTGTTTTCTATTTTATTTCTAATTTTTTTTCCATTAAAATATGGTAGTAGCCCGCCTTGGGGACCTAAAATAGTACCCAGTTGTTTTCACTGTGTCAATAGTTTCTAATTTGTTGTGCTCTATATGAAGATAAACAGCAAATATACATACAATCCCACTTTATATTTCGACAGTTTAAACACCTCTAAAAGTTTCTTCATTGTCGCGGCGTCATCATCGTAGTTGTCCAATCAGAAAGCCACTGTTTATTTCAGCCATCGTAGTATTGACTCCGCTAGAATTCTTTTGAGCTTTCGAAAGACAATAATTTTAAGAACTCTTCAGTAACCACAAATAGGTTTTATCCATATCTATTAAAATTTAAATTATATATATATATATATATATATATATATATATATATATATATATATATATATATATATATATATATATATATATATATATATATATATATATATATATATATATATATATATATATATATATATATATGGGTACACCGGAAGTGGAAATTTCATTACTTGCTGGAACAGGAATTTTTTTCTCTCTCTCTCTCTATCTACCATATATATATATATATATATATATATATATATATATATATATATATATATATATATTATATTTATATATATATATATATATATACACGCTTTTTTGTTTGACTATATTACCGTAACAATAATTGATTTTAATTAAACGCCAAAATTAAATTCAATATTTTTCAATATAATAAATTTCTACTTCAACATTTCTTTGGTATAAAACAAATTTACAAGAGTGCAGCAATAAATAATAAATAGTGATCGAACTTTGTTAAAATGAAAATTTATAAATAGTTTTTGCCAGCCGTACGATGTGGTAAAATAAAACAACAATTGTTCTAAATGGCAGTAACAGCGCCGTTGCGGTCTTCAAGTCTTCTGATTGAATATAATTTTTTTTTTTTTTGGTAAATGTGTTTTAATAATTTTTTGAGGTTTACGATTTGTTCCAACTGACTATCGGAGAGAGAAAGTTCACGAGTATTGGCAGCCATCATATAGTCTTTTAGATGCAGAAGCTTTTCGAGCATAAGACGTTTACTTTCCCATCTTGTCTCTTGATCTCAAAATGCCACTTTTCCAGCTTGACATTTTGGGGTACATGTTGCTTTTTTTATTTGTCTCTTTTTGCTTATAAAATATGTTGTATGAGTATTGCGAAGACCATCACGCTCTGCTAACTGTAAAGTATGAACTCCACATCTCATGTGTGCATCATCGGAACATAGTCTTCTCATAGTGTTATCAAGCTTATTCTTAAAACGACTATTACTTCGTTTTGATATTCAATAAAATCAGTATCACATTTTTCAGCCTCCTGTTCCTCATCGTTCTTATTTAATTTTTCAATCGTACTGAACGTGTTTGATGCGCTATCCGTAACTCTGCTAATTACTTGTCTCTTAATATTTCGAATTCTTTTAAAACTTCAATAAAAGTTCTTGGATATAATCGCCGAAATGTTGCGATTTGGTATCTCTTACTGCTAACGCTTCAGTAATATTGTTTTTATCTTCGTCCGCATATCTAATATTAGTAGCAAAATAATTTAGCTTTTCCCTTGTTCAACCATCCATTTTTAAATGCACGAAGCGTCCCTATAAGCAATTTCTAAGTTTATTTTTTTTTTGCTTATCCGCTAATTCTGGTCTTGCAAAAAAAACTTAATGGATCACTATCTTTAGCAACCATTATAATCAATTGTATTTTGAATTTTTCACTTGACAGACAGAGCAATTTTTGACAATGAAAAATAAATCCACTTTTCCCTCCGAGTGTTTGTAATTAAAGATTTATCCTGAGCAGCTTTTGATTCACCTTATATATATATATATATATATATATATATATATATATGTATATATATATATATATATATATATATATATATATATATATATATATATATATATATATATAATATATATATATATATAATTTCTTTCTCAACGCTTTGCAATGTACAAAAACATCCATTTTGAAAGATGCAAGCACCCAGTGCAGTTTTATTAAAAAAGATGCAAAAACTAAACTCAAATCAATACAAGCAACAACACCCCAAGAAAACAAAATCTGCGAAAATGAATGCAGGAAAAAGGAGTTCAAATAAAATATTCAAATAAAATTTAAAAATATGTACAATATATTCAATGCTTTATTCTTTTAGTCAGGTGTTTTATGCAACTGCTCAAAAATATTTTGCAGGGAATTCGTTAACATATATTGTAAAGAAAACTTTATAAACATTTTTGCAAATAAGATTGTGTGTGAAGTGAAATATACATTTTGCTCTCCTTATGTAGAGTCTTTGACTGTTAAAAAATATGTAACTCTTCGAATATATTATATTCTCAAATTTTACAATAATTCTAAAAATCAACAATCCTATAGAGTAAACCGAAAAGTAACATATACTCAATGCTTTATTGTTTTTGTCAGGTGTTTAACGAAATTTAGCATAAATATTTAGCATTTTATAATTCTATAGTTTAAATTTAAAATTTATAGTATGTAATCTTATATAATAAAATCTATATTTTAAAAGAATTGGGCCTGGGTTTTTTATTTCTTTTTCTTACATTAACCAAAAGGCAAATAGTATTTTGAAATTATAAGTCCGCTCTTGAAAGAGTTTGAGCATTAAACGAGTATATTGTAGCTTTGGAAACAAAGAAGCAAACTTTTAAAAGGTATCCCTCCAATTTTGATTAATTTATTAAACTTTGTAGTTGTGATTCTGAAGTCTCCAATATATGAGAAAGGCCTGTGCCATAATATATTTGCATACCATTAAAAATTTATTTGTACCCTAATTGTCTTAGAATTGTTTCATCTATTTATTCTTGCATTTTTCATTTAGTTATTGAATGGCCAAATAAACTCTAAGCCTTTATGGATTTTAGATATCCTATATATATATATATATATATATATATATATAGTATATATATATATATATATATATATATATATATATATATATATATATATATATATATATATATATATATATATATATATATATATATATATAAAGCTTCTTTTTTTGTTTTTTAGAGTGTATTTTGTCAGATTGGAGTTGAGGACTATTCATTTTTATATCACATAATAGACTAATTCTAAAGAATCAAAGTTAAGATTTTTGCAGTAATTTTCTTGTGCTATCAAAGATACATTAAACAAATTATTTGATTTCTGTGATTTTGCTAGAAAGGAGTTTCAGAAACTTTAACAAAATATCTCTGTGGTAGAACAAAATGTTAGGTAGCATCCAGCGAATTGAAGCAACAAGTCATGTATAGAATATTTGAAAATGGAACTGTCAATCGGTGGTATTTTGATCTATATTTTGCAACTGAAAGTAAGGGTTTGAGTGAAATCATGGTTCCAACATCCTGAAGTGTGCCTCAAGGCCATGATTGTAAACATAAAAACGGAAAGCCAAATATATGGCCAAATAGAATTTGAAAATCCTTACTTTACTTTGAAATTTAATAATAAAACGAATATTAAAAGTATAGCCAAAATCATGAAATGATTGCGAATAAAAACTTTTAAAGGTTTATTATGTCACTTGACAAAACTAAACATTAACAAGCATTACTTAATGCTAGTCTGTAAGATAGTTATAAAACAAAATAAAAGAAAATACTTTCACAGCATTGAAAAGACCAATTTTAACAAACTTCATATAAAACCAATAATTGTGAAAATTATTTTATAAAAATTGGTGAATTTTTCAATCTTCCCAAACATAACACAGGCCTGCGACTAAAATGTTCCTGGGAGTTTTATAGGTGGTTGTTAATGAAATTTGTCTCCTAAATCCAAATCAAGCATTCATATTGCTCAATCAGGTCTAGTTTTCAAGATACAGACCGAGATCCCTAGATGGCATTAGAGAGCTCAGTCTCTAGCTAAAACATTTTAGCGAAATTGTGCTTATATAAAAGAGTGCAATTGTTAACAGATTGTTAAATTAAGTGTATATTAATGAAAAGTAGACCACTGTATTTCTAAAAACTTTATTTAAATTTATGTAAATTTGTTTCCTAATTATATTAGCAAAACTCCTAATATTTCATAAAAATGAATAGAAAGTGTAAAAACAGTCCTGATCGATTTTGTTATGTCTGTGGCAAAGTAACTTTTAGTGACCAGCAAAGTTCCTTTACAATGCATTGGAATAAAGCTAGGAGATCAAGACAAAACCTTTGCTCCACATATGTGCTGCAAAGCCTGTATCATAGCCTTAAGGCGCTGGAATGAGGGCAAAACGAACTGTTTGTCCTTTGGTGTACCTATGGTGTGGAGAAAAGGCAAGGACCATATTACAGACTGCTATTTTTGCATGACCAATCTCAATCTCAAAGGTGAGATAATTACTTTACGAATATAGTCCTTGACAAATCTAGAAAGGTTTATAAAAATCTTTTGGTAGCCTATTGAAATTGTAATTGTGTATAAAAATAGTGTATTATTCTGGTATATATATTGTTGTTAATTTATATATATATATATATATATATATATATATATATATATATATATATATATATATATATATATATATATATATATATATATATATATATATATATATATTCTTAAATTATTATATAAAAACTGATTGTATTTAAAATTGGTAAATTTTCATGGTATGAAAATTGTGTATAAAAGTGTGGAAACGAGGGTCGAGTGAATTAATATTATGTAAATTAAGTAGGCGAAACCTTTTATAAGGTATCAATAAGAAGAACAAGCACACTGTAGTCTACCCTGATGTTCCTTCTGCCATTAAACCACAACCACATGGTCCAGGAGTTCCAGTTCCTTCTCCACCTGAAAATACTGAGCTTCAAGACAATATAGAAGATATAGAAGTGGATGACACTGACACTTCAGTGACATATCAGCCTACGTCTACAAACACTTCACCAAGACCACTCACTCAAAGTAAATTAAATGACTTGACTAGAGATCTTGGTCTTTCTAAAGAGAACGCACAACTTCTTGCATCCCGTCTTAGTGAGAACAACCTCCTCTCTCAAAGCTACATTTGGTTCCAGAAAATAGAGGCAGAGATTGCTGCAACTATTGGTGTACGTGATGTAAAGGTTTAATTGAGCACTTAGTCTTACCAACCAAGTGAATGGAGGCTCTTCATTGATTCTTCTAGAAGAAGCTTGAGGCCAGAACTCTTAAATATTGGCAATAAAATGGCATCCGTACCTATTGCCCATTCAGTTCAGTTAACAGAAAGCTACAAAAATATGAAAGTATTGATTAATACAATCAAGTACTCTAACCACAACTGGTTAATATGTGATGATCTCAAGGTAAAGATATATTTCCCAGTTTCTTCTTGTCATTATAAATCTTCATTTTTAAAAAAATTACCTATGAAAAAAATATAAGTTCTTAGAAACCATGTACATCAATATGCAAGCATAAAGACAGTTTTCAGTTTTAATTTACTACATTTAATGTATTTAAGAATTAATCCTTTCTTTCAGGTTGTGTGCTTTCTTCTTGGGATGCAAGGAGGCTACACAAAATATCCTTGCTTCATGTATCTATGGGATAGCCGTGCTGATAGTCTTCACTATAAACAAAAAAACTGGCCAGCTCGAGAGACATTCCAAATTGGCTGCCACAACGTGGTAGCTGAACCTCTAGTCCCTCCCATAAATGTTTTGCTGCCTCCTCTTCATATAAAGCTTGGCCTGATGAAGAACTTTGTCAAAACAGCACTGAATAAAGAAGGCCAAGCTTTTAAGAATCTACTGCAAAAATTCCCACAATCAGGTAATGCAAAGCTCCATGCAGGCATATTTGACGGTCCCAAATTAGAACTCTGTTAAAGGACAAAAAGCATTTTTACACCAATATGAAGCCAGTGAACAAGATGCATGACGATCGTTTAGTAAAGTAATATTGACGGTTTTCTGGGAAACTAAAGAAGCTCAGAATATATCTCACATGCAATTATGAAAAGCTTCGAAAAAAATGGGAGCTCGCATGTCGATAAAAATGTTTTCTCCATTTCATCTTGACTATTTTCCGCAAACTGTGGAGATTACAGCGGGGTAGGGTAGAAAATTGCCAGGCATAAGAAAGATATCAAGGACGCTGGGACATCAACATGTTAGCTGACTATTGCTGGTGTCTTAAACGTGACGAACCAACATCGCTTCACAAACGGAAATCATCAAGGACTTCGTTTCTTGGAAAATAGTTTCTTGCACGTCTTGGGTAGGTTCATAAGTAGTCTGTAAGTTTAAAATTAATTAAACGAAAGTCGAATTGAGTCGGTATTTATTTTTTTCCTAGTTTACAAGTAATTGTAATTTATTAAATAACTTTGATATAAATAACGAATTTTTCTTAAAATTACCCAACTTCTAAAAGAAGTAGTGCGTTGTATCTCAAAAACCAGACCTGATTGAGCAAAATGAATGTCATATTTCAATTTAGGAGGACAATTTCGTTAGGAATCACTTCAGAAAACCCCAGGAACAGAATTTTTTTTTTTAAAATGCAGGCCTGTGTTATAGATCCGGGTCTCTATTAGTAATTAAGTTAGTATAGAACTATTGCAGATATCCATCTGTTACTAATTCTTGAGACTAATTTTTAGCGTGTATTTATTTAACCCTGCTCAGGTACACCTTTTTTAAAAATCCCATAGTTGGTACACGTTGGTCAAATTTTTCACGGCTTACTTAACCTTATTTAAACCTTTATTTTGATAAACAAGGTTATTGTTTGATTATATTTGATGCATACATCTTCAAAGGGATGACTGAGACAAACTTTCATGCAAACAAATTTTTTTTAAAACTTTTTATAAAAGCACAATGTTACTGTTTTTAAAGAAAACCCCCAAAAAACACCATATTTTTTAAATATACAATAAAAAAAACATAAAACTCTATTTTAATTAAAATTTTTATGCAAATAAACAAAAAATGTGTAGAATCATCGATATTTTCATCCACATCGCCATTTATGACTCTATTGCCTGCAAGAAATGAAATGAAAGTGAGCACTAACCTTTTTTTTCATATAAAAATGAAATATTTCTATCTACATATGCAAAATATGTACATTTGAGGTATATATATATATATATATATATATATATATATATATATATATATATATATATATATATATATATATATATATATATATATATATATATATATATATATATAAAGATTTTCTCTTACCCTGTCGTGAATCTGAGGTGAACCAATTATTACCCGTCACATTTCTTCCTGAATTGGTGTATAGAGAAATAAGTTCTTCAGTTACAAACTCGCCTAAAGAAAACCCACTTGGTGGTTTTGTGTGCTTGCCTAAATAAGGCATTGCATTCAACATATAAGAAGATTGGGAGTCATATACCATTATCAGCTTTATGCCATATTTCGCAGTCTAATTGGCAATGTACTATCGTAGACAAAAATAATGCACCTAGACTTGGGTCCAATATTCTCAGAGTAACTTGGGTCATATATTATTTTCCAACAAACCACGCCCTATTTTAGCATAGTGTGTAAAGGCAATAGTAAGTGAGAAACGAGAAATATTTGGAGAAAGTTTTGTTACACACGCACATATATATATATATATATATATATATATATATATATATATATATATATATATATATATATATATATATATATATATATATATATATATATATATATATATATATATATATATATACGCCAGCATCCCGAAGAGTTCAGGCATGTAACTAGAAAACTATAACATCTACAGGAAAATAAATAACATTTTTGATTCAGCAGAAATTTCATCAGGATAAACTAAGAAAAAAATTATTTAACTCTAATAGTTATTAATAACTCCTTAAATATTAGTAAATCTTAGACCTGAAATAGTGCACGCTCTGATTGACCTTGAAACCTGCTTAGTCTCAAGAGCAAATTTGCCAAATACCAATTTTTTTACGCTTTGGAAAAATATTTTTTCTTTTCATATCCTTTTAGGGGGTTAGAGCCGACGGAGAGACAGAGGGGGACGAAGTCCCCGTCGTCCCGGTAGGCCGAGAAACCCCGATTCTATCCATCGTTACCCGTAGGTATTCTCGTTTAAAAAAAAATTCAACATTTGGCACCTTGCGTGCTCACTCGGAGTAAGCGATCTTTAGGAATTCTAACAAAACTAATTTTCAACATTTTTAGCAATTTTAATTTTTAAAAAGCGTTATTTTTATTTCTTTTGTTTCCGCGGTAAAAAATGTCTCTGATTAATAAAATGATGTTTATTTTCGTGTAGCTGTTATAGTTTTCTGGTTACATGCCTGAGCTTTCGGGATGCTGACCATATATATATATATATATATATATATATATATATATATATATATATATATATATATATATATATATATATATATATATATATATATATATATATATATATATATATATATAAGTATACAGGCGAAATATTGATACAATATTAAAGGCTTAACTTCTTTTTATTCTAGAATAGTCCTTAATCAATTTTCTTCTGAAAATAAAGAATTTTTTAGAAGAATAGAAAATGTTAAAATTGTCGCTGATCTAAATTTTCTTAAAATAATAATAATAATAATAATAATAATAATAATAATAATAATAATAATAATAATAATAATAATAATAATAATAATAATAATAATAATAATAATAATAATAATTCAATAAAAACGAAAACGATAAGCTCATACTATATTATAAAATTGAAAATATTAGTCAGAAAAAAAAGAGGAAAAAACAAATTAAAATTAATTTTAAAAGACCATATTCATAATAAAGCAAGAGACGGGAAGCTTATATTAAGATGTTACTATAAGCCATTGAAACAGAGTTCGTGCTTCTCTACTCGTGAAGCGTCTTCGTATAGAGAGAGTAGTAACGTTGTGTACCGATTTCAATGTTCTGAAAGTGGATGTAACGCCGCCTTACAACGAATATCCTCAACATGAGAATGTCGCAACATAAGTATAAGCCGAGTAAAATATTTCAACATTTTAAAGAACAACATAAAAGAAAGCTTCACCATCATAACAAGAAAGAATGATTTTTAGGAATTGCGCCTCGGGGAATCTTTGTTCCAAAGGAAACAAACCAGTGATAAATATAAAATATAATGAAATGTCCAATTTTTTAAACATCATTAAATAATTCAATGTACGTTAACTTTTCTAACTCTTTTAAATATTAATTTAATTTATTTATTTTTTTCTGATTAAAAAAAGATAATTTACGAATTATTGTTATAAAATTCTTTAATAATAAAAATTATCCCTTGAAAATGTCAGAAGTATTCGGACTAAAGCTCGGTACTGTAATTAAATCATCTGGTTTTATTATTAAGGATAATAAATAAAGAAAATTTTCTTCCGTAGAAAGATACTTTCAGGAGGCTTTGCAAAAGCAACAAAATCATATATAATAAATTAATAATAATAATATAATAATAATATAATAATAATAATAATAATAATTATAATAATAATAGCGTGAGCTTTGCACACTTTTTCCAATTTCCTAAAGGTAACAACCACTTCATGATTGCTTTTTAAGGATTATTCTAGAATAGAATAGAATAACTGCTTTCTGAATATTTACTATCGCATCTATTTTCTCCTTTCCCGGACGTATTCCCTTTTCGATAATGTAAAATCCTAAAAAGTCTAGCTCTTTCACTTCCGACAAACATACTTTCATAGAGGAATCTTACTTATTTATTAAAGTTTTTATTGATTTTATCTAGCAGATATTGAGGAAAGTTATTATTAGTGAGATTCTGTTTAATTCTCGAAGCAGAAAATAATAGGGATTGATTGGTTTTATTTTTCAGATCGCAAACGATAGATAAATTTTAATAGCAAACAAAATCAAGAGAAATACTGTTTAATGTCGTAATATTCAATTTCCACAGAACGGAATGATTTATGAAAGGAAAAATAAAAATATACCTGTTTACAATTTCTTACAATGAAACTTTCTTCTAGAGTTATTCAACTTAAAAATAAGTAATTTATGACATTTTATCAGGTTTAAGGTGTCACTGTAATAAAGATGGATGTAATGCCTCTTACGTAGGGTATACTGCTTATTCTCTCAAACTTCGTGTTTCACAACATAGATACAAGATCTTTGATCATTAGAAATACGAACACGGAACCCCCAGACCAAATCTCGACTTTTCCATTTTCAAACATAATTACACAAGCGTAGGAATTTTTTTTTTGTTGAGGCTGGTCGAAGTCGCTGTTGAATAAAAAGCAACAAACCAGTTAATAACATCAAGTACAAAGAAATGGAAAATTTTTATTGAACATATTTTAGGTTTTGGCTAGATTGAATCTCTCTATTGATATAATGTATTATTTTAGTATTATAGACCTAACAATAGTTATTATTTTAATGTGTTGCTTGCACATTTTAATATGTAAATAAAATTTTATTTTTATTTTTATCAATTATTGTTAAATTAGTCTAAGGCTCAGATTTTTGAACGTCCCTTTTTCTACTTTGGCAAAGTATCCCTTCAGATTCCTCCCATAACGGAATTTGAATTTATGAACGCGTTTGTGAGAATTTTTTGATTTAATGAACCCTTGGCGTCGCAAAAATCTTGGGGGAAATTTTTCACTTAGGCAAGTAGCGGCGAACTCAACCTCGAAATCTGTATAAGATTTTTATCTTCCGACGGCGCAGCATCTTTTTTTATTATACAATTATTTGTCGCTTTCTATTTTTATTTATTTCACTTGTTGGCACTTATAATGAGTTATAAAAATAATATGATTATTTTAATAATATATGTAAGTTAAGCTTTCTGTATATATAAATAGTATAATAGAGAAAGTTACAGAGTACCAGAAGACAACGACCTAAATATGTGACTTATCTAATATTCACACAGGCACTATGAAAACTATACTAATTGTTATTACACGTGGTGCAAACATTTGATTCGCTTGACCCTTCACTTATTCTCTTGCAGAACTGAATAGAGAACTTTTTTAGTGATAGTATAATGGAAGACATATTCGAGTCTAACGAGAACACTTTGTACGCTTTGATCTTTAAATGATTTCTTACTGCTTCAATCAGAAGTTAGCTGGAACCAATAAATGTGAAGATAGTTCAATAAATATATCTTCCAATTCATGTAGTCGTAGGCATATAAAAAATCAGAAAAATCAACTAAGTCGATAGTTTAATGATATATTCCTTTTTCTAAAACTAAAAATAAAATAATAATATACTATATTAATAATAATAATATAAAAAACTATACACATATATTAATTATATAATTAATATATACGTCATATATAAAGAATTAATATTAATATATATATATATTTAGTAATATATAATGATATATATATATGTCAATTAATAATAATATGGAAAAGCACCAACTACAAAAAATATAGGTACTTTGAAGAGTAGTAATAACATAAATTTATATAATAACAGAGTGGCGATACATATAACGACCCCCCGCTATACTCTCCCCGCGAGTCTGAACGAAGGGATAGAGGACGCGGAGAGAGCACAAAAGAGGGTGCGCACGGCGCGAGCAAAGGATTGAGCACTTTTTCCAACAAAGCTAAGATGGAAGAGGCCAGGACATTGCAAGAAGTCTAGGAGCAAATTGAGAATCACCAAATACTAATATCCAAAGCCAAGCGACAAAGCTTCTTTTCGGTTGTAAGGGTGGCAAAATTCCTTAGGAAAGCCGGCTTCTCTTAAGAAGTGAGCAGGAATGAGATGTATATTACAGAGCATTGAAGTAATAAGTGGCGAGATTTCCAAGCGAGAAGCCCCGGGCGGGCACGCTGGCGCATAATTAGCATACAGTTTCCAGGAGCCGACGGAATGCCTTATGCGTGGCAATTATCCTACGTCACGTGAGCAGATCGTCCACAGTCTAGCGGCGGACGCCGTTTGTACGCGTAAATCCCTCAGAGGATTTCGGGAATTAATAAAAGGGCTGGAGGGCGGGCTGCGGGGAAGAATACTTTGGTTTACAAGGAACATTGTTTTTTTACACATCAGACTCTCGTACGTGTGACAATGAACTGGAGGGATTGCAGCGAAAAACTCTTTCCTTCAACCTATTTTAAACAGAACGTAAAGAGCCTCTTCTATAATATTGAAGGGAGAATGTTCGGGCTAACCCATGAAGATAAGCACATGAGAGCAGTAACAGGCAACCGTAGGTGGTTTAAAAGAACAGTACCAATAAATTTAGACAAGCTCCAGCTAGCTACATCAGAACACATTCAATAAAAGAAATGATTCATTTTTGAAGTAATGTGCGGAGTATAAGAGCTCTTCGGGGATATCTTTGTTGTGCCTCTAACAAAGGGGAAAAATCTGAACTCCAGTCGTAGGATAACATAAAAACGAGTAGGAGCAGCAGCGGTCGGCATCGTTTCCAGAATCCGTGCTCACATATATTTCTTAACGTCAGATTCTCATCGTAGATTTGACGTTAATGTACTAACTTTTTCTTTGACAAATTTTCATAAGACATATTTCCTAGACCGATTTTTTGAAGATACTACTGAACGTGTGCTAGCATAACCATTCGGGTGCTAACTCTGTGAAAATTACCGCTATTCGATAACAAGTTAAGGTTAGTCAACAAAATGTCCTAATCCGAGAAAAGAGTAAAATGTAATCCTCGAGTTTTGTGGAAAATGATGGCGAGAGGCTGTGAACCAGCAGATAGTTTATTTCGGGGATATGCTTGCATTGTTTCGCGCCCGTACAGCGCGCTGTTAGCCAGTATAACGATAAAATCACATTATGTTAAATTGAAGCTCATTGATGAGTCTGGCAGTAGGACCAAGGTTTTAACAATAAACAAAAAAGTAATGAAGCCCGTTCCGAGACGAGATGAACAAGTTCTATGATTATGCGTTTGCTCGGGATAGCTTGGGAAAAAGACAACAATATACTTTCTACAGATATATAAAATGAATTTATAGTTGCAAAGAATTTGAAATAAAAATTAATAGAAAATTGAGAAATAAGAAAATAAGAAAATCTAATAAAAAATTTTAAATTACAAGTATTAAGGGATTCTCATACACATGTATTTCTCCGGCGCTGCCATCGCGTTTGGTTCACTACGTGAGTGAGGGCCAAAAGTGCTCGCAAAGGTTAACAACCACCTTTTCGTATATAAGATATTGTGTCCATTTGTTAATTCAGGATTGTTCTTCAGAGATTATCAAGAGCGTTGACCTCACAGAAACCACCGGACGTTCTGCATGAGGCAAATTTCCTTGAACTAAGCCTAAATAAGGATGACGCGCAAACTTGTGTCCACACGTCGCGCCATCTAAACAACATAGATATTTGTTTATAAAAGATCTTATCAGCCAGGACATCACATGCGTCTCGTGTTACATACTGATTCTTTAATCCTCAAGGCTGCTAGGGTGCCCTCGTAGAAAGCAAAACATCTTATCACACATGACACCTCAGATAACTCTGTACCTCCTAGTAAACCTTGGTCACTATTGATGAAGATATTAGGGACGTAGCGAGTTTCGTGCCAATTAGATGTAGGCCCGAAAGTTGCAATGCCCAGATGGCTAACTCGAACAGAAAATAATTAGGATTGATGTTGGTGGCGAATAATATTCGGCGACGAGGCCAGCGAACGAAGCGGCTGTAGAAATAAAGTATTAAAATAAAAATATATCTTACTAAATTAGAACCATTCAGGAGGAAAATTGATCAGCATAAAAAAATTTTGCGGCAAAGCACAAAAGTCTACAACTTAGCGGACATACGAGAGGACCGAAAACTATAGTGATGGGGGGGGGGTGGAGCTGATGAGAGGCCACACCCCTGCGAGGGAGGGCCCCTCGTTTCTTTATCTGGAAAGGAATTCTTTCAGAGTTTGGGAGAGGAGGAAGCTCCAAAAGATGAGTGTGACTAATTTCGAGAAACAATAGTGTACTCTCATTGTAGGTATACTTTAATAACCAATTATTACAACTTTTACTTATGAAGATCAAATGTAACATCGGAGATTTGATGAAAATAGCACTGATCTTATTACCGACGTAATTAGAGGTTATTGACTCGTTCATTATTATCTTCTATCATAAAAAGTTAACTACTTAACATGGCATGTATATAATATTTATTTGCCAAACCCATTCCGAACACATGCTAGACATAGAAAAAAGCACATGGTTGTAAACAATTATGTATTCTTTATCACCCGTGCAGAAGTCACCGCGGCCACGATCATCTCTCAAATTCCCCGAAAAGTACGCAGGAATTTATCACGGCGCACGCCACCACAACATAGACTGTCCAAGCAGGAAAGGCTGAACTGGTAGGTACGGTCGGTACGTAGGAATAGTGCAGGTCCAGGACACCGGTGGCGTCTTTGGTTTTAACACAAGAATAAGAATAATGCGCCTGCGGCAGCCAGCACCCAGAGACTACCTCATGTGAAACTGAGCTAAAGACTATTCTATCGAAGTTAAGGACTCTCAATAAAAAGAATTAAAAAAGAGAAAACCATACATCCCTGTGGATTATTATATGTGAACAACAATAGGATTTCTATAAGTGAAGGTCGACACATTTCATATGTAATGTGGAAAAGTCTCCTCTATCATAAGATATCTGTCGATAATTCTTTGACCTTATATGTCATTTAAGTAGGGCAATGAGTAGGGAGATTTCCTCTAATTTGCACATCTAACGCTTCGTTGCAGACTTGTCAGCTGCACAGAGCCATACTGTGCCGACCTCAAGCCATTGTGTGATAGAAGGAAATAAAAAGGTATTTGGCGTATCGATTCCTATCTCATAGTCCTGCGGGCGTTATGTAGGCGCGCAAGGCGCAATGCGTCTCGGCTCGGAACGTCGCCGGGTCGGCCCAACCTGGCCAAAGGCCCCACTCCGCAGATTCCGGCGGGCTGCGTGGCCCATATAACTGTGAAAATCGTCGCCAACTGTGTTGGTCCTCAGTGAGTAAAATAGGGTGATGTAATAATAACCCGAGGCGGTCAAAGTAGGTCATATAGTGAGAAAGTGTATCACGGTATTGCATCAATATATAAGCGGGTACTGAAGCTAACCGCGAAATTCGTTAAAGGGATGAGCCAACGTCATGATCACATTCCAGTATAAGTATAGAGTATATATTAATTTAACAATATATTTAAAGATATATTACTATTATGTATTATTATTTATTTTCTCTAGCTTGTAGTGAGCAGCTGTTATATGTATTAAAAAAATATTGGATTTTTTGCACTATTAATATGCATACGTTTAATAGGCTTATCGTATGTAAGGAATTTACGAAAGAGAACAACAAAAATATACTCTTACACTAAAACATACAGACACTCACATGCTAAGCAATAAGCATACTAGGGACACCCGTGAGTAATTCCTAAAAGCGTTTCCGTAACTAGTGTAGTTATATTGCTACACTTGCAGGCCCTTTCAACTGACTTTTAAATTTAGTTCTTCGAATCGACAGTTGCATGCAATTCTGGAGAACCAAATTACAAGTGCGAATGCAAAAATATTCTTCCATAATGACGTGGATATTTTTTAAGCGTGCTTTATATTTAAGTTTCCTGTTTTTTTTTAGAGAAACCTAAAACTTAACTAATTTACTGGAAATAAAGTGTCAAGTGTATTAACCGACTGTTTCCCTATTGCACTATATTGTCATTTATTTATCTGTAGTGAGTTTAATAGAGAGCTTCTATTTAAGTGATTGGTATTATCTGGTATTTTCTTAACGAAGCGACATATTTGTGAGCAAATAATCATTTTACATATAAAGTGCAACAAAGTAGAAATATATAAAATAATAATAATAAAAATATAGCGTGGTGAAATAATTTGTATATATAATATTTAAAATATAATAAGAATCTTGACCGTTTACTCCGTATAAAAAATATAAAATTTACTTAATACCAGTATATCCGTTAGTGATCTGTCATATGCCCCTGCATTACTCTTACGGCCCATAAAGGTTGGACGATAAATTATTTACCCACGCCCCCGCAAACACCTCTCGTCTGGGTCCGCGCGAGCGCAAGCGGTTCCGGGCACGCTAGTGGGAAAACCAAACCAGAATTCCTCCACAAGCGA
>JABUQX010119019.1:0-15821 GCA_015478945.1 Trachelipus rathkii | reverse complement strand
TGAAGGTACTTCGTTCAGTTCGAATTTGGGTGTTTAACCGTTTTCGCATTTATCATTAGAAACGCGTTTTCGTGCGCCGCTATGTGTTCCAGATGGACAATCTTAGGGGCATGCTAGGTGTGAAAAGAATTAATAAAGTGAGGAATGAACGTATTAGAGAGTGGTGTGGTGTGAAGAAGGGGTAAATGAGAGAATAAATGAGAAGTATGTTGAGATGGTTTTGGTCATGTGGAAAGGATGAATGAAAGTCGGTTTGGTTAAGCGGATGTATGGTGGAAGTGTGTTGGGAACCGACCGGCTGGGAGACCGAAGAGAAAGAGGAAGTGGATTGAGTCGGTGAAGACGAATGTCTGAAGGAGAGAACACTGTAGGTCCCTTATAAGTGGTAAAATAAAAGTGCATGATAAAGGAAGATAAGCAGAGGAGTTTCAATATGGGGGCATGGTTTGGCCACAAGACCAGGGGATGAACTTCCCTTACGGTAACGATTACCATAGTGAGGGTCCGTCGCGGTCCTATGATGCTCTAGGGTGGATTTTCTGTCTGTGACGAGCTCTCACTAATTAATGGTACAGAGGGGGCAGTAAGGCTGGGCTTTCTTTTCGACGTTTGTCATGTTCTCCTACTGCTTTTCTTTTCCGATGCTTGTACAGCACCTTACCCCCAATCTTGGGGCAAAGAAAAAAAGAAAGAAAAAAAAATATATATATATATATATATATATATATATATATATATATATATATATATATATATATATATATATATATATATATATATATTTTATATATATATCTTTTTATCTGTCTGTATTTATATATATATATATATATATATATATATATATATATATATATATATATATATATATATATATATATATATATGAGAAAATACATACTCAAACGCGATAAAATTACCTCCCATTTTTAATGGTGCGCCTTTCTCTTTTGCGTTCATATTCTTCACACACTCATCCTCCAGGCAACATATTACTAACCACCATTTATCCACATATCATATACACATGATTAAAGTACACACCCCACTTCTAGATAACACCTTACAGACATCCCTACTACTCATATCCTTGTGTGCGGGGGAGAAAGAATTGCCCACACCGTATGTCCTGCGTGTCGTAGAAGTCGACTAAGGGGCGGTGGTAGTTGGGTTGGCTGCCTACTACCATCTATTTCTTGCCAGGAATGCTAATGCAGGCCTCGGAGAAGGTCGTGATCGCCGTAAACGACCTTCTAACTTTCGGCGAAATTGTATGAATCGTATGGGTACATGGAATGTCAGAGGAATAAATGTTGAGGAGAAGAGAGGTGATGGATGTATTTAGAAAGGGCAAATTTGATTTGCTCGCTGTGACTGAAACAAAGATGAAAGGAAAAGGTGAAATTGAGTGGTGTGGTGTGAAATGTGTGCGTGCTGGTGTGGAAGAGAATGAGAGAGGGAGAGAAGGAGTTGCAATTTTGATGAGTGACCTGTGGTATGAAGCTATGGTAGACTTTGATTGTGTGAGTCCTAGAATTCTAATGGTTAAATTTAAGTTTGAAAAGGTCAAGGTATGTGTGGTTGTGACGTATGGTCCATCTGAGGGAAACGTTGAAGAGAGCACGATTTTTTGGGATAATCTGAATGATGTTCTGGATGGGGTGAGTAGGAGCTTCAGATTGATAGTGTTGGGGGACCTGAATGGTTGGATAGGACCGATAGGTGATCAAAAAAGGGATGGTATAACAGGTGGTTTTGGGGTGGCAGGAGAAAATGAGAATGGTAGGAAGGTGATTGATTTCTGTGAAGAGAGAGGTATGTGTGTAAGTAATACTTTCTTTAAACACAAGAGTATCCATAAGTATACTAGAGTTGGTGTAGGTAGAGATGGTATCGAAGTGAAAAGTATGATTGATTTTGTGTTGGTGAAGAAGGAGATGTTGAAGTATGTGTTGGATGTTAAATCAGTGAGGGGTTTGGGAATGGGATTATCGGATCATTATGTTGTTCTATGTAAAATTAAGTTAGTGGGGGCTTGGATGGAGAGGAAGGTGATACGAAAGGAAGTAAAATTAAGAGTGAGAAGTTAAGTGAGCAAGACAATAAGGATAAGTATGTAAGAGCGCTCGCTAGTAAAACAGTTGAATGTGAACAAGTTGATACTGAACAAATCTGGAGGCAAATGAAGGAAGCAATTGTTAGTAGTGCAAAGGAAGTGTGTGGATGTGCTAGAAGTAGGAAATACAAATCAATGCTGTAGATAAGGTGGAATAAGTATTAAGCAGTTAAAGAGTAAAGCGTAGTTGAATACTAAAAACAAAATGATAAAGGTCAAAAGATGCGCGGAGAATTATAAGGAGAATAAAGAGTGTATACGTAGGAGAAAACAAAGTAAATGGTTGGGAGGATGAATAAAGGACCTTAAAGGAAGCCGGCTCTGGAAGGAAGCGCAAAGGTTAGGCGAAATAGAGAATCTGCGCCGAGGTAATGAATAAAGGATGAAGATGCCCTGTAACGATAGAGAAATGGATGTGAGTGTCCGGCTGCAAAATACATGTGAAGTAAAGGTAAAATGAATGTGCAGTTTAATTAGATTACAAGAATAAATTATTTTAAAGGGATGAGGTTATTAGTAAGGAGGTAATGGGTAGGGTGAAAAAGTTGAGAATAGTAAATCTGCAGGTATAGATGGAAATTACTAGTGAAATGATCAAAACTGGAGATCGAAATGGTAATTGATTGGATTTGGAAGTTGTGAAAAAAGCGTTTATGGAGGGGTATAGTTCCAAGGTTTTGGAGGAGAGCGGTAGTACCCTGTATATAGGGTAAGGGGAGAAAGGGAACTGTAGAAATTATAGATAAGTTTATTGGTGTTAGGAGATATATGCTGTTATTTTGGTCGAAAGAGTGCGTCGAGTGACTGAGGGACTGATTGTTGAAGAACAAGGTGCGTTTAGGAGTGGTAGAGGATGTGTGGATCAAATCTTTACATTGAAACAAATGATTGAAAAAATGAGAGAAGAATAAATTATATTTAGGTTTTATGGATTTACAACAGGCGTATGATAGAGTTAATAGGGAAGCTTTATGGCAGATGTTAGTGATATATGGTGTTGGTGGTAGGCTTCTGAATGGAATCAAAAGTATGTATGACGATAGTGAAGCGTGTGTAAGAATAAATGGTATCAATGGTGATTGGTTTAGGATTAATAGCGGAGTGAGACAGGGTTGTGTTATGTCTCCTTGGTTGTTCAATTTGTATATGGATGGGGTTATGAAAGAATTCGAGGTGGGGATGGCAGGAAATGGTGTTAGAATGATGGAGAATGGAGAGGAGTGGAGGGTGCCCTACCTATTATATGCGGATGATTTGGTTCTGTGTGGCGAATCTGAAGAGAGTTTGAGAGGATTGGTAGAGAGATTTGGCAGGGTATGTAAAAGGAGGGGTTTGAAAGTAAACGTAGATAAGAGTAAGGTTATGGTTGTGAGTGAGGACAGTCCTCAGTGTGAAGTTATGTTAGATGATGAGCAGCTGGAGCAAGTGTCTGAGTTTAAATATTTAGGATATATGTTGGATGAAAAGGGAACGGATGATGCAGAGTGTAGTAGGAAAGTTGTGAATGTCAGGAAATGGCTGGTGCAATTAAATCTTTGGTGGATGTAAAGGACTAAGTCTTGGAGTGCGCTAGAGTCTTACATGAGGTATGTTGTTACCTGTGTTCATGTATGGTAGTGGACTATGGTCTGGAATAAGAAGTATAGATCTAAGTTCAATGTGTTCCGATGGACAATCTTAGGGCATGCTAGGTGTGAAAAGAATTAATAAAGTGAGGAATGAGAAGATGAGTGGTGTGGTGTGGTGTGAAGAAAGGGGTAAATGAGAGAGTAATAAATGAAATTATGTTGAGATGGTTTGTGGTCATGTGGAAGGATGGATGAAAGTCGGTTGGTTAAGCGGATGTATAGTGGGAGAGTGTGTTGGGAACCGACCGGCTGGGGGAGGAAGTGGATTGAGTCGGTGAACAAATGTCTGAAGGAGAGAAATGAGTTTGGCAGAGGCGAGAATAAAAAGGTGCATGATAGGAGAGAGTGGATGGCGGGGTTTTGTATGGGGGCATGGTTGTGGCCCTGGGCGGGATGGTGCCATTGTGTTACCATAGTGAGGGTCCGTCGCGGTCCTATGATGCTCTAGGGTGAATTTTTCTGTCTGTGGCGAGCTCTGCTAATTAATAATGGTACAGGGGGCGGTAAGGCTGGAGAAAACTTTCTTTCGACGTTTGTCATGTTCTCCTACTGCTTTTCTTCCGATGCTTGTACAGCACCTTACCCCAATCTTGGGGAAAATGAGGATGAAAAGAAAAGAAATATATATATATATATATATATATATATATATATATATATATATATATATATATATATATATATATATATATATATATATATATATATATATATATATATATATATAGATGAAATTACCTCCCATTTTTTTAATGGTGCGCCTTTCTCTTTTGCGTTCATATTCTTCACACACTCATCCTCCAGGCAACATATTACTAACCACCATTTATCCACATATCATATACACATGATTAAAGTACACACCCCTCTTCTAGATAACACCTTACAGACATCCCTACTACTCATATCCCTGTGTGTGGGGGAGAAAGAATTGCCCACATCGTATGTCCTGCGTGTCGTAGAAGTCGACTAAGGGGCGGTGGTAGTTGGGTTGGCTGCCTACTACCATCTATTTCTTGCCAGGAATGCTAATGCAGGCCTCGGAGAAGGTCGTGATCGCCGTAAAGCGACCTTCTAACTTTCGGCGAAATTGTATGAATCGCATGGGTACATGGAATGTCAGAGACAAATGTTGAGGAAGAGGTAAGATGTATTTAGAAAAGGGCAAATTTGAGTTGCTCATGTGACCTTCAGAAAGATGAAAGGAAAAGGTGGGAATTAAGTGGTGTGATGAAATGTGCGTGCTGGTGTGGAAGAGAATGAGAGAGGGAGAGAAAAGGAGTTGCAATTTTGATGAGTGACCTGTGGTATGAAGCTATGGTAGACTTTGAGTGTGTGAGTCCTAGATTCTAATGGTTAAATTTAAGTTTAAAAAGGTCAAGGTATGTGTGTGGTTGTGACGTATGGTCCATCTGAGGAAAACGTTGAAGAGAGTACTTTTTTGGGATAATCTGAATGATGTTCTGGATGGGGTGAGTAGGAGCTTCAGATTGATAGTGTTGGGGGATCTGAATGGTTGAAGAACAAAAAAGGGATGGTATAACAGGTGGTTTTGGGGTGGCAGGAGAAAATGAGAATGTTAGGAAGGTGATTGATTTCTGTGAAGAGAGGTATGTGTGTAAAGTAATACTTTCTTTAAACACAAGAGTATCCATAAATATACTAGAGTTGGTGTAAGTAGAGATGGTATCGAAGTGAAAAGTATGATTGATTTAGTGTTGGTGAAGAAGTGTTGAAGTATATGTTGGATGTTAAATCAGTTTGAGGGGTTTAGGAATGGGATTATCGGATCATTATGTTGTTCTGTAAAATTAAGTTGGTGGGGCTTGGATGGAGAGGAAGGTGATGCGAAAGTGGGTAAGAATTAAGGTGAGAAGTTAAATTGTGCAGGAATGTGGGATAGAAATTGTCTTAAGAGCGCTCGCTGGTAAAGAGCAGTTTGAATGTGAACAGAGATTGATACTGACAAATCTAAGAACAAATAAAATAATTGATAGTAGATTACAAAGGAAGTGTGTGGATGTGCTAAAATAGGAAGTAAGAATGTTAACAGTGAGTGGTGTGAAAGAGGAGGTGATAAGCGGTTGATGGTAAAGCGTGGTTGTTTTGACTGAAGGTTATCCCGGAAAAATGATTAAAAGAAAAGATGCTGTATCACACAATTGTATGCATAGTAAGGATAAAATGGAGATGTAAATGAACAGTTTGGAAGGAAGGATGAATGGACATACAAAAATAAAGGCTGGAAGCGCAAAGTTAGAAATAAAGGTAAAGGGAATCTGCGCCGAATAATAGATAAAGGACAGATGCTTTATAACAGTAAATAAGATGAAGTGTCGGCTTCTACAATAATAACCGTAATGATGAGGTGTTAGTGAATGTGTGTGGGTTTGATGGTGCAAGAAGAATGTCGTATTTTGGGGATGAGGTTATTAGTAAGGAGGAGGTAATGGGTGGAGTGAAAGTAGAAGAATGGTAAATCTGCAGGTATAGATGAAATTACTGGTGAAATGATCAAGAACGGAGGCGAGATGATGATTGATTGGATTTGGAAGTTGTGAAATAAAGCGTTTATGGAGGGTATAATTCAAGGATTGGAGGAGAGCAGTAATAGTACTTTTATATAAGGGCAAGGGAGAAAAGGGGAACTGCAGAAATTATAGGGGAATAAGTTTGTTGAGTGTTGTAGGGGAAGGTATATGCTGGTATTTTGGT
Source organism: Trachelipus rathkii (assembly GCA_015478945.1). NCBI lineage: Eukaryota > Metazoa > Arthropoda > Malacostraca > Isopoda > Trachelipodidae > Trachelipus > Trachelipus rathkii. The sequence continues at coordinate 9,362 of JABUQX010119019.1, read as the reverse complement.
CGAAGAGTGCGTCGAGTGACTGAGGGACTGATTGGTGAAAAGAGGAACAAGGTGCGTTTAGGAGTGGTAGAGGATGTGTGGATCAAATCTTTACATTGAAACAAATGATTGAGAAAATGAGAGGGAAAGAAGAATAAATTATATTTAGGTTTTATGGATTTGCAACAGGCGTATGATACAGAGTTAATAGGGAAGCGTTATGGCCGTGTTAGTGATATATGGTGTTGGTGGTGACTTCTGAATGGAATCAAAAGTGTGTATGACGATAGTGAAGCGTGTAAGAATAAATGGTTGTCAATGGTGATTGGTTTAGGATTATGTGAGTAAAAGACAGGGTTGTTATATATCATGGTTATTCAATTTATATATGGATGGGGTTATGAAAGAATTTGAGGTGGGGATGGGAAATGGTGTTAGAATGGTGGAGAATGGAGTTGAGTGGAGGGTGCCCTACCTGTTATATACATGAGGATGATTTGGTTTTGTCTGGCGAATCTGAAGAGAGTTGAGAGGATTGATAGAGATTTGGCAAATTTAAGTGTGAAAGGGAGGGGCTTGAAAGAAATGAAACGTGGATAAGAGTAAGGTTATGGTTGCGAGTGAGGACAGACCTCGGTGTGAAGTTATGTTAGATGGTGAGCAATTGGAACAGGTGTCTAAGTTTAAATATTTAGGATATATGTTGGATGAGAGGGGAACGGATGATGCAAGTGTAGTAGGAAAGGTGTGAATGGCAGGAAGGTGGATGGTGCAATTTAAATCGTTGGTGAATACAAAGGGACTAAGTCTTGAGTGCTAGGGGCTTACATGAGGGTATGTTGTTACCTGTGTTATTGTATGAGTAGTGAGACTATGGTCTGGAATAGAAAGTATAGATCTAAAAGTTCAATGTGTTGTTCAGATGGACAATCTTAGAAGGTGTGTGCTAGGTGTGAGAAGAATTGATAAAGAGTGGAATGAACGTAATTAGAGAGTGGTGTGGTGTGAAGAAAGGGGTAAATGAGAGAATAAGTGAAAGTATGTTGAGATGGTTTGGTCATGTGGAAAGGATGAATGATAGTCTGGTAAAGCGGATGTATAGTGGTGAGAGTGTTGGGAATCGACAGACCGAAGAGGAAGTGGATTGAGTCGGTGAAACGAAGATGTCTGAAGGAATGTAAGTTTGGCAGAGGCGAGAATAAAAGTGCATGATAAGGAGAGAATGGCGGGGTTTTGTATGGGGGCATGGTTGGCTGGCCACACCTGGGCCGAGGTTGAACCCGCCATTGACGGTGTTACCATGAAGTGAGGTCCGTCGCGGTCCCATGATGCTCTAGGGTGGATTTTCTGTCTGTGAGCTCTCACTAATTAATGGTACAGAGGGGCGGTAAGGCTGGGCTTTCTTTTCGACGTTTGTCATGTTCTCCTACTGCTTTTCTTTTCCGATGCTTGTACAGCACCTTACCCCCAATCTTGGGGAACCCCAAAGGGAAGGTGAAGAAGAGAAAGAAAGAAAAAAAAGATATATATATATATATATACTATATATATATATATATATATATATATATATATATATATATATATATATATATATATATATATATATATATATATATATATATATATATATATATATATATATATATATATATATATATATATATAATATGGTGAGGTTAAGTAAGGTTAAGTTAAGTTACTTTAGGTTACATAGATTTAAAATATAAGCTCTTTTATTACAATACAGTTTTATTTTGACTTTTATCACAATACTGTTTTATTTTGACTTTTATCAAATAAAAATGTGTTCGGATCCATGCAATCGATATGGATAAAACTCAATCACACATAACTGATAATATATATATATATATATATATATATATATATATATATATATATATATATATATATATATATATATATATATAATATATATATATATATATATATATATATATATATATATATATATTTATTATTACCACATAGCCTCTTAATCCTGAGGTAATTGGTCAGGGAAAGTATTTGTATGGTTTCTGACCAAGTGGAAGGTGCAGGAATATTTAGGCCCGATAGCAAGCCCTGCTTCAGCGTGACATAGTCGGAATGCTTGCCACCGTAAGGCGTGGGTTCGCATCCTAGTACGCGGCTTTTCCAATGCGAGAAGCATGAGAAGAGTGATTTGTTTGTGAATAGACTGTTCTGTTGTATGTGTTGGCTATGGTTGTGATGTGTGTGTATTGAGATTAGTGTAATACACTATGCCGTAAACTGCAATACGTAAATATTGCAGAAAATCTCCTACTAACGACAAATTTTTTGTGTCCGTTCACGTGGCCGAACTAGAACTCGAACCCATACTGAGAGGGAATCCTGTTCTTAAGGTGAGCCAAAAAGCTCGCCTCTCTCTCTCTCCTCTCTCTCTCTCTCTCTCTCTCTCTCTCTCTCTCTATATATATATATATATATATATATATATATATATATATATATATATATATATATATATATATATATATATATATATATATATATATATATATATATATATATATATATATATATATATATATATATATATATTCAAGTTACCCCAACTTGACAAATCTTTCCCACTCTCTCCTCTGATCACATCCCAATACTAATCACAATCCAACATAAACATTCTACACAGACATCCTTTAAAATAATTTATATCAACTATAAATTTAAATCAAATTGGCAGGCCTATACCGACCTAGAATTAGATCTACAGTCCTTCCAAACAGCAAACGTTTCTTCTCCTAGCAAGGCAATATAACACTTTTAATAAAATAATTCTAAAAATATCCAAAATATACATCCCTCATAGCTACTGAAAACAATTCAACTCAACTTTTGACAACCTAATAAAATAAACTCCCTCACACCAAATAGACAACCAAATCAAGAGCAACTAAACCAAATCATATATCTAAATAATAAAATAAATAACTTAATCAACATAATCAGAAAAAGAATTGCCAATATCACACCCAAATACTAAACCATAAAACCAACGCAACAAAAATATTATTGGCAAAAAAAAAATCCACACATCAAAAACTCAAATCCACCATATTCAATTTTGCTCCGGTTGTGAGAACCTTTTTTTCCTTCCACACATTTACTCTAATTATATAATCATTTCATTCACCCTTGTATGGAATAATGGGGGAGGGGGGGAAGGCTCCAGTTCAGCCCTTCTTTTGGATAGGGTCAAGCCTATCCAACATCACCCTTTATCTTTGTGATGTGGTGCTGGTGCTCTATCTCTCTACTATAGGTATTACAACAGCAGGTGCTTGAGGGTGTTGACTTCTGCTGGCATTCCGCCACCATTGTGTCACCTTCGTAGCAGGCTTGTTCATTGCAGTGCCTCCTCCTTTCCAGCCACCATTCGTCTGTGGAACTCTCTGCCTTCATTTGTTTTCCAGCTTTATTTAATCTCCCTCTCTTCAAGTCCTCCATCTGCGGTCCCTCAAATGTTTGTGAAAGGTTTGGAATTAGGTGAGAATTCTCATTGTTATTATTTTATTATTCTGCTCCTTCCTTGAAAAGGGTTTGGCCCGTGAGTGGTGGTTACCTGTATAATAAAAAAATAAATAAATAAAAAAAATAAAAAAAAGGGTGTGTGTGTAAAAGAACACTTACTGATTTAGTCCTGAGTATCCACCAATATTATCGGAGAACACATCATATAACTTGCTGTATTTGCTTAAATTAACTTCATCCTGCATAAATATAAAATAAAAATAATTATATACATATATATTGTACTGTACTAATTTTATTTAATATTAATTAACAAATTTCTAAACTGTTTCTGTGTAATCTGCAGAACCTATTTCCATTTTTAACATATCTATTATTAAGAAAATTCTTTGTCCATCTACAGAAAATCACCTTTCAAGGAATAATTAAATTGAAATATCTTTATATCTTTGAGAGAACTTTGACAATTATGTGAATATATATATATATATATATATATATATATTCATATCTCTATTTGTATAGTATATAGTATATACTATATATTACTATTAATTATTATATTATTAGGGTATATATTATATTATATAGATCTTATATATGTATATTATTGTATTATATTAATTAAATTTGCATATATAACTATAGTTTCTACATATTAATAATCAATATATACTATATATATAGGATATATTATATTATATAATAATTATATTATAATAACATAATATATATAATATATATATATTATATATTATATATATATACTACTAATACTACTTAGAGTGAGTGAGGGTGAGAGAGAGAAAGAGCTTATTCCTTCTTCTTCCTTCTTTATCTTCTCTTTGCCCCAGCAGTGGGGGTTAGATGCGTGTCAAGCATGGGAGTAGGCAAAGCAGAGCAAAACATAACAAAAGCGAAAGGAAAGCCAGCCTACCCCCTCGTACCATTAATTAGTGAGAACTCGTCCAAGAGTCGAGAAAATCCACCCTAGAGCTTCGAGGGACCGCGACGACCCCTCACTATGGAAATCGTCAATGTAAGGGTCATCCCGGCCAGGTGCGCCACAACCATACCCCCGTACAAAACCCGCCATTCACTCCCATTATGCGCCTTCTTTATCTCGCCTCTGCCAAACTCACATTTCTCTCCTCTTCAGACATTCGTCCCCGACTCAATCCACTTTCTCTTGTCTCCCAACGGTCGTTTCCAACACACTCGCCACCAATACATCCCTTAACCAACCGACTATCATTCATCCTTTCCACAGGACCAAACCATCTCAACATACTCCTTTATTCTCTCATTTACCCCTTTCTTCACACCAATAGCACTCTCTATACGTTCATTCCTCATTTTATTAATTCTTCTCACACCTAGCATGCCCAAGATTCCATGCGAACACATTGAACTTAGATCCTATACTTCTTATTCCAGACCATAGTCTCACTACTATTCAAAACACAGGCAACAACATACCCTCATGTAAACCCTATCGCACTCACGGGACTTCCCTTTACATTCACCAACGATTTAATTGCACCAGCATATACCCATCACAACTTTCTTACTACACTCAGCATCATCCATTCCCTTCTCATCCAACACATACCCTAAAATATTAAACTCAGACACTTTTCAGCTGCTCAACATCTCACATAACTTCACACTGAGACTGTCCTCACTCACACACCATAACCTTACTCTATCTAGTTTACTTTCAAACCCCTCCTTTACTCACCCCCTGGCCAAATCTCTCTACCAATCCTTCTCAAAACTCTCTTCAGATTCGCCACACAGAACAAATCATCCGCATATAATAGGTAGGCACCCTCCACTCATCTCCATTCCCATCATTCTAACACCATTTCCTTCCACCCCCACCTCAAATCTTTCATAACCCCATCCATATACAAAAAGAAATAACATCATATATTATATATATATATAATACATAATATATATAATATAAATATATAAACATATCATAGAATCTAGCTAATAATAGCTACTCATATGTCACAATATAGATATATATATATATATATAATATATATAATATATAACTATATATATATATATATAATATATATCATACATATTTAAAAATATAAAATAAAAAATTTTTATAATTAAAATAATTCTAGAATTATATATTTTTAAAATATTATAATATCAAAAAGAGTTTAGTGTTATATAGTATATATTAATTTGTTATATAGTTTAATATATATATAATCGATGGACAATTAATTGCATCTTTTTTCACTAATCGTTATTTATCATCGATTGTCAATTTTGGCCCAATTTTGGATTATTGAACAGAATAACTTAACTTTGTTTGGATATGAATATTAACTCTATTAATAAATAATTAATAATAATAATTATAATAATTAATCAATGAATTAATAATAATAATAATAATAATAAGTATGATAAGTATAGATTATTTCTTCTATACTTAATTATAAACTAGCTTCTTTACTGTCAAGTTATAATAGTCTTACGTGTGATGTGTAACAACCGTATAAATATTTATATGTTATTATATAATTAATATATATGTATATATTATATTATACATATTATATTATATATATAGGAGTTTATAGATAGAATCATAGTATACTTTTAATAAATTATTAAGTATAGATTATATTGTTAAATAATATATATATATATACTAATATACTTCTATATTCTATATATCTTTAAGTTAACGTTCAAACGTATTTAGATATTATATAATTGCATTTACTCTCTAAATACAACCTAAGTGAGTGAGTGTATTATTTAATAACTACTTCATCTAGAATACAAGATATTCATGTGTATTAATATGATAATATCATAATATTACTTTATATAGTATATATTATTCACAAATTCTTCATCGCTGATACGTCGGTTTGGAGTCGTAGCATAGGCTTTAAACCCATTTTGATCCTAATTCACAATTTAGTCTGTCGTCACCAAATGTTGATTGATATTGTTAACAACAATAGTGAACTTAACTAGAGTGGTCGATTTTGGTTTTGGTCTTTGTGTTAAATGATAGCAGTAATATAATAATGTTAATGATAAGTTTTAATATGGTGAATAGTGTTGTGTAAGATTATATTAATTTATAGTGAAAATTATATAACCAAAGCATACTATAGTTAATAACTGTGATCTGTGTTGACAATGATAAATAATAGAAACAGAGTTAATTGGTAATGAAAATTTTAATTTATATGTGCAATAGAATTGGTATAATAATTATTAAGTATATAGGTGAAGAAATATTTGTGAGTCATAACAATGTAATCTAAGTCGATAGGTTGAAGTGCATTCTGATATATAATATATCATTAATATTAACTTTAATGATAGTAATTGTGTTAATAGAAATTATAGTGAGTATTTAGTCAATTAAATAACGAAGCACCCGGAGAGAGTGTATGTTGAACTTCATAGATGGAGTTATGTCTTATGTTTAAACTTGCGTCATGCATAGCTGTTGAGAACCAATGCAGATGGGTCTCTTAGTGTGAACCCTCGACCCACCAGCAACTTGTATGATGCATTTGTTTATACATTCTGGTGTCTATTAGCATTTACCACAAGGCACTATTCTTTCAGACCTTCTTTCGTTTCCCCTGCATTTTTTCATAATATTTTCCATATCTCTTCAATTCACCCCTCTTTATCACAGATACACGCCTTACTACTCACTATTCCCTGTGTGTTGGGGATGAGAAAAAAGTTTGCGCCACATCAGGTATGGCCTGGCGGTCGTAGGCATGCCGACTGAAGGGACGGTCGATAGTTGGCGTTGGGCTGCCTTACTACCAATCTATTCTTTAGTCCGAGGGATGCTAATGCAGGCCCGAGAAGCTCCGTTGACTCAAGCCGTAACGGCTCACTTCTACTTTCTGCGAAACTGATGAATCGTATGGTCATGCAATGTCAGCAGCATAAATGCGTTGAGGAGAAAAAGTGAGAGTAGGTGTATGTATGTATTTAGAAAGGGCAAATTTAGATTTTGCTCGCTGTGACTAAACAAAAGATGAAGGAAATGTGAAATTGTATTAGGTGTGATGTGATAATGTGTGCTGCTTTAGCCCTGAAGAGAATGAAGGAGAGGAGTATGACTGAGAGTATGGTTGGAGCTTAAATCAGTGAGGGTGTTTAGGATGGATCTATCGGTATCATTATGTGTTCTATTTAAAATTAAGTAGTGGGGCTTGGATGGGAGAGGAAGTGATACGAAAGGAAGTAGTAAAATTAAGAGTGAAAGTTAACGTGAGCAAAGATAATATAGGATCAAGTATGTAAGAGGCGCTCGCTAGTAAAAACGTTTGGAATAGGTGTGACACAAGGTTGATACTGAACAAATCTGTGTGCAAATGAAGGAGTAGCAATTGTGAGTAGTTGCAAAGCGGTATAGTATGCGTGGATGGTGTGTTGCTAAACTAGATAGTAGAGAATTTTTCAACATCAATGACAATGCTTTAAAGGTAATATAAGCGGTTTAAAGTAAAAAAGAAGAGGTCGAGTGAAGTCTACTAAAAGCATATAGTATTGTATGAAGACTCCAAAGAAAGAGTATTGAGTTGGATAATTAATAAGTGAGATGAGTAAATAAAGATTAATGCAGGCTAAAAAGGTTGCTAATATCGTTTAGAGAGAAGTAAACAAGAGGGCTAATGATTATGAACAGTTTGGAAGAGTTATGACATGCGGAGGCTTAAGAAGGGAATAGAAGCTTTCTCGGAAGGCAGATGCGGCTGAGAAGGTTGAAGAAATGGTTAATAAGGTGTAATTCTGCTTAGAATATATGAATTAGGATGGTTGGCTGTAAGTCTGATGGAAGTAGGTTGGTGCGGTGGTAGAGGTATGTGTTAAGGGAAGTAAAACATCCTTCGTAGGTGAGCTATCTGCTCACAATATTAACAGTAATTGAAGCACGTTGATTAGTGAATGTGGTAAGTGGTTGATGTGCAAGAAAGAATAGGTATTTTGGCGATGGATGAGGTTATTAGTAAGAGGAGGTAATGGGAAAGAATTTTGAAAAAAGTTGAAGAAGGTAAATCTGCATGTATAGATGAATTGATCTGGTGAAATGGATTTCCAAGACACGCGCAAGTGCTGTAAGGGGATTGATTGATGGATTTGGAAGTTGTGTAATTAAACGTTTATGGAGGGTTTAGATTCCAAGGGATTGGAGAGAGCGGTAATAGTACCCTACATATAAGGGTAAAGGAGAAAAGGGAAACTGTAGAAAATTATAGGAATAAGTTACAACTTATTACTATGGTAAAATTATTTGGTATTTTGGTCCGAAAGTTGCCGTCGAGTGACTGAAGACTGATGTAAGAACAAGTCGCTTTAGGAGTGGTAGAGGATTGTGGATCAAATCTTTACATTGAAACAAATGATTGAGAAAATGAGGAGAAGAAAGAATAAAATTGTATTTAGGTTGGGATTGCAACAGGCGTATGATAGAGGAATAGAAAGCGTTTAGCAGGGTAGTGAATATGGTGTTGTGTACGCTTCTGAAATGGAATCAAAAGATGAATGACATAGTGAAGCGTGTGTAAGAATAAATCGTGTCAATGGTGATTGGTTTAGGATTAATAGCGGAGTAAGGCAGGTGTTATGTCTCCTTGGTTATTCAATTTGTATAGGATGGTTATGAAAGAATTCGACGTGGGGATGGAAATGTGTTAAGAATGGTGGAGAATGGAGATGAGTGAGGTGCCCACCTATTATATGCGGATTGATTTGGTTCGTGTGGCGAAGCTGAAGAGAGTTTGAGAGCGATTTGTAAATTGCAGGGTGTGTAAAAGAGGGCTTGAAAGTAAGAACGTGGATAA
>JABUQX010119018.1:0-12041 GCA_015478945.1 Trachelipus rathkii | reverse complement strand
TGAGAAGGTCCAAACAGCTCGTTGTTTTATACAATGAAACCTCCTAAATAGAGTTCTTAATCAAAATAATAATCCTAACTAATTGATGTGATCTTTTTATTCATATGTTTTTAGCAACTAAAATAAAAGTTCTTGGAACAACACCAGGAAATTCAAGATGGTCATACTAAAATAATAATAATAAATAATAATAATAATAATAATAATAATAATAATAATAATAATTAATAATAATGAAGAAAGAAGAAGAAGAAGACAGCAAAAAGGAAGAAGAAGAAAGAAAGGAAGGAAGAAAGGGAAGAAGCAAGAAGAAAGAAGAAAGAACGAATAGATGAAGACGAAAGAAAAAAAAGGCTCAGAAGAAAGAAGAAAAGAAAATTAAATAATAATAATAAATACAATAATAAATGCAATAATAATACATAAAAAATAAGAATGAATAATAAAATCAAATTAATAATAAGTAATAATAATAAGGATTTACTTTTGTTTCATTATTGGCTAAAACTTTATAAAGAACCCAGAGGACGGAAATTTAATACCATTCTTGTTTACTCACCCCTTCTCACTCAAATAGAATAGTGGAAACATTAGGATCCGCCCCGGACCAAAGCAAAGTTTTTGTTTTAATCGGACGTTTGGGCAAAGTCATTAAAACATTATAGAATATGACTTCGAAAAGAATATGAGCATTCTTAACAACACGATTTAACGCTCTCTCTGTCCCCAACGAATAAAGCAAAGGAAACATTCTCCACCTATATCAAAATTCATAAGATATTACATCATATTACAGATGACCTACAGTGAGCTCTTACGTGCGTTTTTTAAACGGGCAATTTGTTGAATAGTTGTGGGAGTAACGTTCATTATCCTGTAGACTATTATTGTAGGATTGGTTTTAATTTTATTTATTTATTTATTTATTTATTTATTTATTTATTTAGTTATTTGTTTATTAATTTATTTAATAAAACTTAAAGTAGTAATGCTAGTATACCGCTGTGAAAAACGGGAGGGTAAGGGGGTAAGGTAAGCGTGGAATACACCTGTCAAAGATAATTAATTATTCTATTCAACACGACAGGTTGAATAGAATGATTAAATACCTTTGAATGAATAGAAGAAAAGATAAATAAAATTTAAAAAAAATAATTTTTATAAAAAACGTTGTTTTTTCTAAAATCAAAATTTTTTTTTTTAAACAATAATGCTTTATTAATAATTCATTATCTTTGAACATTGAATTCCTTACCTCACCGCATTCGCATTCGCATTCGCATTCGCATTCGCATTCGCAGCCGCATCCGTAGTCGCACGGAGGCGCAACTGATATCGATTCCGGAGCGGGAACTGGATCTAGAAACACGTAATATAAACATGTATGTTGAATCATATCTTTTCTTATACATAGGACCCGATTTTTGGGGTTTCAAACCCTAAGGTGTTTGAACACCCTCAAAATGGGGTTCTAAAAGAAAAAATGCGAAAAAGAAGGAACACTCTCCGGGCTCAACAGGAAGAAGAAAACGAAGGATTTCGATTGGAATCAGAGGTAGTAAGGCCCCACATGACGTGGGGGTCAATCCCAAAAATTGTGAGAAAATATCAGTTTTATACATAAATAAAGTTTCGGATTATCAAATTCAAAAGAACAACGGAAATACATAACTCAAAGCCATTGTATCACAAAATATAGTAACCATGGACCCTTGTTAAATATACTGGACCCATTAACAGAATCAACATAATGTTTGTTATGACCAATATTTTGAGACGACTCTCTAAATCAATCATCTTCCATCAATCTACTCTCAATCACACTCAATACTCCTCTCTCTCTACTACATCTCGTACACATCACTACTAAACCTCTCAAGTCATCTCTCACTCTATCTCATGCTCTTCATACTACTCTCTCTCTCTCGCTCTCTCTCTCTCCGAATCTCAAAATTTCTATATTTCTTAAACTCTCTTTCTCTCCGCTCTCATCTCATCCTTCTCCTCCATTACTCTATACTCTCTCTCTCTCTCTCTCTCTCTCCTCTCTGCTCTCTCTCTCTTCATCTCTCTCTTCTCTCTACTTCTAAGCTTCCCTAGTTCGTACCGACAAGTAGGTACAATTTTCAATGATTGAACTTTTTTCTAATTATTTATAACATTTATATTTTAAAATTATATGTTAATTACAACAATTTTATTTTATAGTTCATTTAATGATTTGCAAATTAACTTTTATAATTAATTTATATTATTACTTCCAAAACCTAAAAATTCATTCATTATATATCCACGTTACTTCGACTGACAAGGCGTTTAACTTTAATATATTTCTTATTCAATCTCCTCGTTTATTTGTCTCTCAGCACTTAGCCTCTCCTCCCTCCACATACAATTTTTAAGTTCTCTCCTTTTTCGCCTTTTTCGTTTTGGAGAACACATATTTGAGGAAGTGTTCCAAACACCTCTAGGAATTATCGAAACAATTTAAAAATGTCAAAGGATTCTAATGTTCAACAAAAACATGGATTCAACATCACAACAATAGTGTTTATTTTAGGTATATTGCATCTAGAGTTCCGGTTCCCCGCTCCAGATCCAAAGGAAATCAGTGCCGATTCCCAGGTCAGCGACGTAATGATGGCGGCTGCTGAATGACAGATCAGATCTTATTTCCGGATATAGCGGCACGAGTAATTAGAGTAAAGGAAACTACAATGTCAAATATAAGATTGATTAATAAACATTAAATTAGTTTAAAAAAATTATCTTTAAGGGTTTAGCAGTACGGATTTATTTTAATTATTTTTTTCAAAAAGTTTAGATTTTATTCAAATAACTTATTCTATTTATATGTAATTATAATTTATCATATTCCTTAGGTTTCATTTTCTAGCTCATCAAATAGGTAAATTTAAAACATTCTCCCTCATGCCCTAACCTAGTCAATGCAATTGGAATAGAAATAATAAAATTATTACCATCAACAAGTATAATCCAAACGCTCACCCCTGAACCACCAATCTCCCAATTTTGCAACAGCAGGTATATATAGTCGAACCTACTACTCTTATCCGCATTCGTTTGGTATTGCAAATATACCTCTTGTGGAATGACATTCCCTCATTTGCACAACCAAGCAGGCAATTATACATTTTCACTGTATTAAAAAAAATAAAATAGATTTAATATAAATAACATCATCAATCACATGATTTAAATGAATATATATTAACAATAATTAAATATATTAAACTAGATACTACTATTATATATATAGGTATATAAAGAGTAAAATAATATAAAGACGAAAATGACACACCCATATTTCATATTACTCATCTTGCTCCTCCTACTTCTCCCTCTTCTTCTTTTCCCTTAGTTTAAAACAAAAATAATTATCCTATCCCCTCTCGTGCCCTCGCCACGTGCATCCACACGTAGTATATGAACGGCTTCTTTTTTTGCGTCCTTTTTAGTATCACCGAAATCTGAAAGCCAAAATTACACGACTTAAAACTTTTAAAAGATGCGAAATATTTTTCCGACGACGCTTCCCCTTGGCAATTTAAGAAGCCCTAATATGGCTTGCCGGTGAGAAGCGAATCCCTTTCCCAAACGGGTGCCTTCCTCGGTCCTCACTTACGAATTTAGCCCAGATTCCTTGACATCTTCTGCCTCGAACTTTACCAAACAATTTAAAATAAAAAAATACTCTGATTTTAAGAATTTTTTTCAAAATATTTAGTACGTTTTAAAATCAAATTTTTAACAGCTTCCTCCTTTGAAATTAAATATTAACCACGAAAATAAATAACAAATAAAATACTTATATATATTTTTCTTCTGTTCATTGCTATGAAGACACCTTATATGATTTTTAAAAAAAGACTTCTTTCTTGCCCGCATCTTTTCAGTCCGATGCCACCAATCAAAAGTTTGTATACTAAAAGCTCATTGCTACAATACCCTTATTTCTCTCTCTCTCTCTCTCTCTCTCTCTCTCTCTCTCTCTCTCTCTCTCTCTCTCTCTCTCTCTCACACACACACACACACACACACATATTTAAATGCATTCTATATGGTTTTTTTTATTCCTGTTTTATTTCTGAAACTAATCCATTTTAAAATGCCTTTAATTTACAACAAAGGCGGTATACACCATACTTCTCTCTTTATTTTCTCTTTCTCTCATGCAGACAACACTATATATAATTATATATATAATATATATATATATATAATATATATATAATATATATATAATATAATTATATATATATATATATATATATAGTATTATATATATATATATATTATATATATGAGATGCCTGATATCTTTTCAGTATCTTAAATAAGATGGTATAAGGTAGCGATTGTCTTCTCTCGTTAAAGTCACGTCATCACGAAGCCTTCAAGACTACCCTGGCGACCACCGAAGGGAGATTTATATAGCCTTGGATAGAGAACTCTCCTTTTGCCTTGTCTGTTTGGTTGTGATGTTAAGAGGTGGGGGGAGAGGAGGAGAGGAGTTGGAGGAGACCTTCAAACGAAAGGTTTTATGGAGGTTATATATATATTATATATATAATATATATATAAATAATACTATATATATGTATATTATAATATATATAATTATATATATATAATTATATATCTATAATTATATATGGGTATTTTTATTACCAAAATCTTAGGTGGAACCTAGGACAAGGGGGAGGCAGAGAGAAGGAAAATTGGATAAGAACAGTCTTAAAATACGTGTAGTGCAGTTTATATATTATAGTATTTAGATATATATAATTATATATATATATAATATTATCTATATATAATAATATATATATATATCTACTATTTATATATATATATATATATATTCAGTGCGACTCGAGTAACTTTATTACTACTCGTGGCTCCTCTCTCTCTTCTCTCTCTCTCTCTCTTCCTATATATATATATTAATATACTATATATATATATACATATATAATATATATATATATATATATATATATATATTATATACTATAATATATATATATATATACTGATTATATATATATATATTTATATTATTATATATAATATTAATATATATATATAATATACTATATATACTATATATATATTACTCTCTAGTATATATATATGCTTGAGGTACTCCGATTAAAAATTCTCTTTTATATCGAAACGTTTTCTATGTTCATTTTACGATTAACTTTAAGTTATTCTTTTAAAGTATTTTTGCATCTGATCTTTTATCTTTTGTAATATTTTATATTTATTTTTTATAAGGTTTTATTAAATATTTTGTGTTAATAAATATTACTTTATTTATCGATATAGTATTCTAAATATATTTATTATGAAACAGTTTTTATAAACAAATTTTTTACTGCAAATTCAGAACAAATAAGTATCCGCAATTGCTTTGGGCACGGATTAGTCTTATTTTTAATGGTTAAAAGCGTTATTAATAGCGGCTATTCTACCCTTTTTCGTTTCAATTTTGCATATCTTTTAATTTTTGAGTGCTAAAAATTTCCATTTATTTGACCAAATTTACGCAAAATATAAGAAAATATTATCGATAACTTTATGAAATTTGCAAAAAATAGATCCGTTTCTATAATGTCAAGTGTGTGAGCCACGATGTAGCCGAGTGTGCTGAGCATCATTACACTCGTGAGTCTCTCCCAAGGGCTGCTACACCAATTTCCGGTTCTCGATCTGTGTTGTGAACTCTGACGCTATAATATATTATATTATATATATATATATATATATTATATAACCCTCACTACTCTTATCATATATATAATACTTCTCATATATAATATACCTACTACTACCCTATACCTCATATACTATACTATCTATACTCTATAGTATATACTACTACATACTATCCTAACGCAGATTTCAGTGAAATACTTGAACCAATGTCAATAAATTTGTCGCTCTCCGATTTAAAGAAAAAATCGCAATAAAAACCATCAGAGAGCCCCACAAAAATAAAGTTTCACAAGCACCGCTACATTTTCTACCTACTTATTAACCATTGATCTATTGGAGAAAAAGTAACCAAAAAATCGCCCGTTTTTCAGATTTTCATGACAAACTTACGGAAATGTTTACAAGCGAACTGAAAAGAAAGAAAAACGTAAAAATAAAATTGAGAAATAAGCCTCCAACTCTTGTGAAGTCTTCAAATTTCATATTTACAACATGTAAAACTAATGTTGCTGCCACATGCTTCATTTTTAAACATTTTTTTTTTAAAGATTTTATGGTATTGAAACTATTTTATTATTATATGACTCCCGTAGAGAAATGTAAGTTCGCAATTCATTTAAATCGGGAGTTTCCATGGTTTTTATTAACTTTTTTTCGAATAAAACATATCTGGCAAAAAATTTGAAAAAATTGCATTTCACCGAAACTTTGCGTAATTGTAATTTTTTTAAAAGGGGTAGGGCGCGGGGCCAGGATTTTCGGTGATTTTCCATAATTACCACATATTCTATATTGTGGCATTGAAATTGGCGAAAAACACTAGGATTAAGGTGATATATATATATATATATATAGTATATATAGTATATATATCTATTATATATATATTTATATATATAGTATATATATATATATAATACTATCATACCACTACCTCATATCTACCTCTTACACACTATCATATCATATTGATACTTTCTTCATCTTTCACTGCATGAGCAGCTATCATACATAACCGAATTAGGTTTAAAGCTCTTCAAGAGCAGGAGTTCTTTAGAAACATAAACAGGATATTCCTCCTAAACTCCCCCCTTAAACATCCTTTCGCTACAGTTACTTAACATTAACGCACAACACGTGACCTACATACATCGCCTCTCGCCTCCGTCTCTCTCCTCTCTCTACTTATACTATTATATACTACTACTACCTACTAGACCTATACTATATATACTTAGAACTACTTATTATATACTATATATATATATACTCATATATTACCTAATACACTATCATCACTATACCTATCCATATTCCTAAGTATACTACCTACTCATATTATACTATTATAACAGGTTATATATGACAGTATTATTTATGTTACATATTTTCCTTGTTTCATAAATTACATTTTTAATTGATTTTAATAATATGCGTTAATTATTAAATTTAATCCGTACAGTTTCAAATTCTCAGTTTTGATAATTTACCTCAATTCAGGTTCTGTCGAACCCCCCCCCCTAAATCTTAGTAATTGTTGTTATGGTATGTATTCTTTTGATTTTTTTTTACTCTAGGGGGATGGAGGTTTGACCCATTCAAAACTAATGTAGCTAAATTTATTTTCGAGCTCAGTTATTTTTCAAAATCTAAAGAATGGTGAAAACTTTTTTATTTTTATGTCAATTTTTTTTTTTAATTGTCAATGTGTTTCTTTCGTGCCTTTTAAAACATTAGAGTGCCTCTTTTTCAACTTTTAACTTGTTTTACCCTCGTCATTAACTTGAATTATCATTTTCTAAAATTTGTAAATCTGGTTCTATAGACTTATTGTTTCTATGTAAAATGCACTTTCAACTTTTTATTCTATCTTAAATAGAGCCGAAATTATGGATGTTTGATAAAAGTGAAGGGTCGCCGAAATTCCAAAAATTAGGGGTGACGCTCCACGACCCTCTAATTAGGGTTGAGACCTCAAATTTCAGGAACAGAGTTTTAAAGTACAAAGATGACTTTATAATCCAAGTTTCATGAAAATCGTTGAAGGTCGGGCGCAACTTTTCATCTCTCCTCTATTTTTTTTTTTTTTTTTGGCAATTTCTCAGAGAATTGTAGTAAATTTTCATTCCCAAATATAAAGTTAATTTCTTTTTTTAAGATTTCTAATCCTCAGTCACTCCTTTTGTTGCCGCTTCGTGTAATTCCCTTCACCTTCGAGGAAATTTCTGTGAACATGATAATAGGAACATAAAATATAATAATTATATTATGCTATACGTCATGATATTTGTAAGAAGCTGACTTTCTTTTCTTCAACGATCTTACGCAAACACATGAAAACCCTAAATTAAATGGTCTCCTCTAATTGAAAACATAAAATAGCCATCAAAATTGTGCCTGTATATTTTTTTTTAGATCTCTCATAATATATCGCCGCTATGACTTCGTTGTGAAGACTACGCTACCTCAGACATAGCAGAAAAAGGCCAGAATTATTATTAGATTCTACTGGTATCTCTATAGTTTTGTTACAATACTAATTAATTAATACTTAGTAATATGTTTAAAAGATATGAAAATATTTTTGTTTATGACTTATAATGGATATATCTTCAGGATAGAGCACAACTCCGCCCTATCCGGAAATCTTGAAACAATTCTCCCTTTTCATCACCTTCTTGCTACATCTTCTCTTTCACTCCCGGCGACATCCGTCTGCCAGGGATCTATTCATCAGACTCCAAGTGTCGCTTGACCAAGAACAGCCCTTGCCCCTGACCTCTCCTGGATCTCCCTATAATACAAACTCTCTGCCCCTCTCCCAGACAACATCTCTCGGAACCTACTTCTGAACCATATCTGCCTTTGCAGTCCCTCTCTACTTCTCTCTCTGACGGACTGTAGCTAATATTCCTTCTGAAAAGGCTAACCTCTTCGACCTCCTTTTTTCATCTAATTCCACCATGGACGAATCTGGCAACCCCTCCCCCCCTTCTACTCCTCCTCTCAGGTGTCCCATTAGTAATTGCACACGATCCGATCTGGTGCATGAGACTCTGAGACCTACGAACGTTAAGAATGCTAGTGGCTCCGGACGTCATTCTCCTCATGGTTTTGAGAGTGTGTTCCGCTGAGTCTGTCTTCGTTTCTCGCTCTACCTCTCCATGCCCCTTCATTCCTAAACCACCTCTCTAGCCACTCCCAGTGTTGGAAGAGCGCATATGTTCAACTGATCCCGAAGAAGGGTAGCCGCCCTGGCCCTTCTAGCTATCGTCATATAGCTCTCAGTTTTATTCTGCCTAAAATCTTTGAAACTCTCCTCAACTCTCATTTCCTGTATCATCTGGAATCTCATTCCCTCCTTTCATATCACCAGTATGGTTATCGACTTTCGAGGTCAACTGGTGACATTCTTTCCTATCTCATTGTTTTATGATCTTCTGCCCTTAGGAACTATGGGAAGTCATGTGTGGTGACGCTTGACATATCCAAAGCATTTGACCAGATGTGGCATGCGCCATTGCTCTCTAATCTTCCTTCCATTGGGGTTCCTCCTTCTCTTTGCTCACTTTTGCCTAGTTTTCTCTCAGATCGTTCTATATTGGCACTTGTTGATTGAGCGACATCTTCTTCCTTTCATGTTAACTGTAGTGTTCCACAAGGTTCTGTTTTATCCCCAACTTCATTCTTACTTTTCATTAACGATTTTCTCAGCTGCTTATCTAACTCTGTTCATTCTTATTCCGATGACTTAACTCCATTCTTCTCCTCATTTCAAATCTGCTCCCTCTTTCTCTTCTAGAGTTGCTTCTCGACTTCATCTTTCGATTCTATTCTTGCAGATCTGGATGAGATTTCCTGGTGGGGTCACCTCAACCTTGTGAAGTTCAACTCTCTAATAACTCATCTTCTTCACATCTCCCTCTCAAAAACGCCTCCCAACTTTCCTATCTTCTTCGACGGTTTTCCCGTCTCACCTGTGGAAAACATAAACATTCTTGATCTGAACAAAAACAATAAATTATCTTGGAAACCTAACATCACAACAATTGCTAAGGAACCCTCAAAGAAACTGGGAGTTCTGTCCAGGTTGCGGGAATTTTTTTCTTCCCAACAGTTACTCCAATTACATAAATGTTTTATCCGTCCTTGTATGGAGTACTGTTTCCAAATTTTGGGGAATGAATCCGGTTCCGCACTACTTTAGGATAGGGTTTTGTATAAGGCTAAAAGATTAATAAACTGTCCCCTACTTTCTAACTACCTTGGCCCTTTATCTCTTCGACGTGACGTTGGTACTCTATCTCTTTACTATAGGTACTACAACGGCAGGTGCTCCAGGGAATTGACTTCTCGCATTCCGCAGCCATCGCGCCGCCCTCGTAGCACAAAGGGTACCCTGCTTTCCCATGATTTCTGTGTGAATATTAGGACCATGCTTGTTCGTTGTGGTGCCTCCATTCCAACCACCTCCCCTCTGTAGAACTCTCTGTCATCATACATTTTTCCTGCTGTACTTAATCTCCCTCTTTTCAAGTCCTCCTTCAGCGGTCACCTCAGAAATTTGCAATAGGTTTGGGATTGGTTAGATTTTTCCCTTATTATTATTATTATTATTATTATTATTATTATTATTATTATTATTATTATTATTATTATTCGTATTACTTCTTATATTATTATTTTATATGTTTTTTTTACTTATTAATTATATTATTATTATTATTATTATTATTATTATTATTATTATTTTATTTATTTTATTATTCTGCGCACTCCTTGAAAATGGCTCTGCCCTTGTGTGGTAGTTACCTGTAAAAAAAAATAAATATATATTGAATAAAACAAAATAAAATCGAAAGTTGAATCTTTTTTTTTTCAAAAAGTTCACACCTCACGGGCATAGCCCTATTTAAGGAGGGGACCTTCTCTAATAGGTAATTTCTACCTAGAATACGGACTAGGGATCGAACCCGGGCCCATGCCATGCGACTCTGTCGCTCTACCGATTAAATTGCGAGACTCATGAAACAAAAAATAAAATAAAAATAAAAGAAAAGCTTATCTTTAAAATTATGCTTGTTGAGGGAAAAGACAAAAAACAGTTTCAAAATCAGCTCAAATAAATTCCTTGGATAGTCAAAACTATTTTGTGTTGACCGGTTAAAATAAATTAATTTATTATTATTATTATTATTATTATTATTATTATTATTATTATTATTATTATTATTATTATTATTATTATTATTATTATTATTATTATTATTATTATTATTATTTATTATTATTTATTATTATTTATTATTATTTATTATTATTAATATTATTATTATTATTATTATTATTATTATTATTATTATTATTATTATTATTTTATTATGCAAACCATAGCGAAATATAAATAAAATGAAACCTAAGTAATATCATAGATTATTACTACACTATGGTAATACCTTCATACAAAACAAAATACTCCTATGGGAAGCACAGTGCCCTGTTATGTATGCCATTGCGGCGCCAATTTCGAAAAGTTTGCACATTATAATATATATATATATAGTATATTATATATATATATATTTAGTTTAAAAAATATATATTTTAAATATACATAAATAACAACCAACCAATTCACTATAAGTTTCTATCATTTACACGCAGTCTCTTGTCTTTGTAAAATTTCATGATATCTTATAAAGCATTGTGCCATTTGATTTCTTTTAGCCAAATATGCAATATATTATATTTTATATTATATATTATAAATAAAAATAATTTACAACCATTTCTCTAACACAACTTAAGCACGAATATACTGTTAACATTAACAAAGTTTTTCCACATTTAATAAATCTTAACATACATAATACTACTGACTAACGATAATTTAAATAGATGTACAACGGACAAATACCTTAACACACCTAATAACCGTATACGGAAATATAACTCCACTAACAAGGTAACAAACCATTTCTCATACATATATAACGAGCTTAGTTATATAAAGTGTAATAATTCCTTTAAGCAGCATCTTAACAAACGGTAATACCTATTATTTATTTGTTAATTCAAACTTTTTTCAAGCTTTAGTATCTTATCTAACTATATCAATCGTTAAATATTATATATATTACTAATTAACATCATACATTATATTTATAACAAAAGTTTTTAGCATAAATCTATCTATAATCATCTCTTAATTTATAAACTGACAAAGAAATTAAGAAAGCGATAAAATACTTAACAAAATGTTTTACATTCAACTTTCATGCATAATATTTATAACAA
>JABUQX010119017.1:5000-12500 GCA_015478945.1 Trachelipus rathkii | reverse complement strand
TTTTATTCCGTTTTCTCCTTTTGTTTTAGTCTGTTAATCGTATTTGCGTGTGTGTGTGTCGAGTGTGTGTGTGTGTGAAAGATGGCAAATTTGCGTAGGCGCGGGCTTTACATTAACTTTACCAACATCCGCGGCTTAAAATCTAACTTTGCCTCTGTGGAATATCACCTCACTAACTCTAACCCTAACCTTTTGCTCTTGTCTGAGACTCAGATGGCTATGAATTCATCCTCTAACTCGTTTAATGTTTCCAACTATAACTTATTTCATAATTTCCGCCCAAAGGGTGGAGTGTGTGCCTATGTAAACATTAATACTCCTGTAACACGTCTCGTAAATCTCGAATCTCCTAACTTCGATGTTCTGTGGCTCAAAATTTTTCTTCCTTCTACTACAGTAATCTTGTGCGTTTGCTACTGTTTTCCTAATAGAACAGATTTTCACTCTTTCTTGGAATATCTTACTACTTCTCACGAGACTGTTATATCTTCTCATCCAAATACTGAGGTCCTCTATTTAGGGGATTTCAATGTACACAACACTGAGTGGTTGGGGTCCTCTCATACTGATTTAGGTGGGGAGGAGGCCGAATCATTCAGCATTCTCAACGATCTAGAGCAACTAATCAAAGAACCTACACACATTCCGGATCGTTCCAACCAATTCTTGAACACATTTGACTTATGTTTCACCACTAGTCCTTCTCTCTATAAATACACCATTTTCGATCCTATTGGTAAATCTGACCCCAACCTTATATCTCTTAATTTCAATACTTTCTCTCCAACAGCTCCATCCTGCCCTGTGCGTTTTTTCTGGCACTTTGATCGGGCTGATTGGGGGGCCTTGCGTCGCTTCTACGGTAACTATAATTGGAATGACTGCTTTTCCTCTGATGACGCTTCGGCTTCTGCCACTAAGATGGGAGCTGTAATCGTTGACGGGATGCCCAGGTTCATTCCTTCTTCGAATAAATCTTTCTCTCCTCATATTCCATGGTTCGATCGTGCTTGTTCTCTGGCCATTCAGGCTAGAGACAGCGCGTATCGGGAGTGGAAAAATTCTTGTTCTCTTATCACTTTCGCTAATTTTCACTCAGCTAGAAATCGCTGCAGGGATACTCTTCGACGAGCAAAGCGGGCTTTCATCAAACTAAATTGCGCTAACCTCCTTGGTTCTCCTACTGACAAATCTTTCTGGCCTCTTGTCAAAAACATCTCCAACAACTTCTGTAAATCTGCTTTTCCTCCTCTTATTCGATCTGATGGCTCTGTTGCTAACTCTCCAACTGAAAAGGCCAATCTCTTCGGCCTTCTATTTTCCTCTAACTCAACCTTGGACGATTCTGGCATTCCTTCTCCTCCTCCTCCTTCTCCTCTCAGGTGTCCTATGTCTTTCCTGTGGTTACATTTGATTGGGTGCATGGGCTCCTCAAGAGATCTCTATGAACGTTAGGAAGGTGGGTGGCCCGGATGGCATTCCTCCCCGGTTTTGAGGGAATGTGCTTACGTGCTACCCCGTCCCTCGTTCAACTATTCTCTATGTCTCAATACTAGCACCTTCCCTCAGCGTTTGAAGCACGCACATGTCCAACCTGTTCCGAAAAAAGGAAGCCGCTCTGATCCTTCTAACTATCGCCCTATAGCTCTCACTTGTATTCTATCTAAGATCTTTGAAACACTTCTTAACTCTCACTTCTTAGACCATCTGGAATCTCATTCTCTTCTTTCCGATCACCATTACGGCTTTCGGCGTTCAAGGTCTACTGATGATATCCTATTTAACGATTTATGGTTTTCCGCTCTTAGGAACTACGGGGAGACTTGCGTGGTGGCGCTTGACATATCCAAAGCATTTGACCGGGTATGGCACGCGTCACTGCTCTCAGCTCCCCTCCTTTGGGTTTCCTCTTCCTTCTCTTTGCTTACTTATGTCTAGCTTTCTTTCAAGTCGCTCAATATCGGCTGTGGTTGATGGAGCGACTTCTTCTTCTTCTTTTTCTGTCAATAATGGTGTTCCTCAGGGTTCGGTCTTATCTCCTACTTTATTCTTACTTTTCATTAATGATCTTCTCACCTGCACATCTAACTCTATCCACTCATATGCCGATGACTCGACCCTTCACTCTTCAACTCATTTCAATTCTGCTCCTTCTTTTACTTCCAGAATTGCCTCTTGTCTTAATCTTTCCGATTCTATTCTCACTGATCTGGATAGAATTTCCGATTGGGGTCGTCTCAACCTTGTGAAATTCAATTCTTTAAAAACTCAACTTCTACAAATCTCCCTCTCTAAAACACCTTCTAACTTTCCTATATCTTTCGAGGGTACACTCGTCTTTCCTATTGACAATATAAACATCCTTTGCCTTAACATAAACAAAAAAATGTCTTGGAAACCTCACATCACAACGATTGCTAGGGCGGCTTCAAAGAAACTGGGAGTTCTGTTTAGACTGCGAGACTTTTTTTCTTCTTCTCAGTTACTCCAGCTATGCAAGGGTCTCATCCGCCCTTGTATGGAGTACCATTCTCATATCTGGGGGGGCTCTGGTTTCACACGGCTTTTGGACAGGGTCGAGTCAAAAGCCAAAACTGTCCTGTACTTTCCAGTTCACTTGACCCTCTATCTTTGCGGCGTGATGTTGGTGCTTTATCTCTTTTCTATATGTACCACAGCGGCAGGTGTTCGAGGGAACTTACCACTCGCGTACCACCACCTTTACGACGCCCTCGTAGCACAAGGGGTGCTGTGTCTGCGCATGAGTTTTGTGTGGATATTGGTAACTCAGGCTAGTTCGCTGCGGTGCTTCCTTCTTTCCTGCCACCTCTGTTCTGTGGAATTCTCTTCCATCTTCTGTGTTCCCTGCTGAATTTAATCTCCCTCACTTTAAAGCCTGTGTCTGTGCTCATCTGCCTAATTTGCGCTAGCGGATGAAACTTTGGTGTGCAACACCCCTTCCCTGAAGGGCTCTGCCCGTGAGTGGTGGTGACAACTAAATAAAAAATAGAAATAAATATATATATATATATATATATATATATATATATATATATATATATATATATATATATATATATATATATATATATATATATATATATATATATATATATATATATATATATATATATATATATATATATATATATATATATATATATATATATATATTTCTCTTATATAATAATAAAATAAAAAACATCTTTTTTTTGATCATTTTGATATATATATATATCTCTCTGTGACCAATAATACATATATATATATATATATATATATATATATATATATATATATATATATATATATATATATATATATATATATATATATATATATATATATATATATATATATATTTGACTATTTATAGAATTCAGACTCTATTTTCTCTATTATTTATTTGACTGGATTGCCCTTATAAATACACACTTAATAATCACTTTTTAATATTAAAACAATACATAAAATCGAGTTATCATAAAACATCAACACACACAAATATATACATTTATTTACACATCTAAACCATATTAAGTTCCACTAGCTTTCGCCGCCATAGCAACGGCCTCTTCAGGTGGGATTTGAATGGAAAAGGAAGCTCCTGCGTTAAAGAAGAATCTGAAGTATGAAACATTTTTCAGTTGGATGGTTGTTCGTGATTTAACTTTTTATCGATTTTCTTGAAAAACCTTGTATTTTTCATCATTAAATTCTGTGTGTTGAGTCTATATTTATTTCACCTGCCATTTTATTAAAGTTGTTACTATTTATAATGCAGTATGATTCAATTATTTTCCTTTTGTTATTATCTGAGACTTTAATGATGGGTTCCATGTTGTCGATATTGATCCTATGATTATGCGTCGATCTATGATGAGTAAGCGCTGAGTTCTGATTATCGGATATGAGATCGTGTCTATGCTGGTAATTTCTTCTTTTAAAGTCAACTGTCTCACTCACATAAATACTTCTACAGTTATGGCAAGGAATGCTATATATACAGTGAGAATTAGGGTTATTTATGAATTTGTTGGGTTTTAAAACTTTTTTAAGGGGTAGGGCATTCGATGGGGTGGTAACGATATTTCTTGGTATTACTTTCCTGATGTAATTGGGCAGAGGATATGGAACAGCCAGATAGGTGGTATTTTCTTTAGGTAACTGGTTATGCGAGTGATAGAAATTTGCTCTTGCTTTCTTTAAAGCTCTATTAATTATGGAGAGAGGATATTGTAAATTCTTAAAGGTGTTAAACAAAAAATTGATCTCAACCTGTAATGTTGAGGGGGAACAAATACGTAGTGCACGCAAAAATAAAGAAGTGAGGGTCCCTACCTTCGTATTGAAACCATGAAAGGAATACCAATGTGTGTAGTTAACATGTGCAGTTGGCTTCCTATATATTGAAAATGTTAAGTTACCAATGTCATCCCACTTCACCAAGGTATCTAAGAAGGGTAATGAATTATTGATAGGGACTTCTATAGTGAACTGTAAATTGGTATTATAAGAATTGATATATGACAAAATATCCTGAGGGTTTTTATTAACAGGGATAGCGCAAAACACGTCATCGACGTACCTAAACCAATGTAAACCTGCAAAGTTTGGATTGGGGGAAAAATGATACTTCTCAACTAACTCCATAAAAAGATTGCTTATAATAGGAGAAAGTGGCGAACACATACTAAGACCTTGTCTCTGCTTAAAATAATTAGAATTATAATGAAAAAAGTTATGTTCTAGTGTCAAATTAATAAGTTGTTTTATAAAATCAAACGGATATGTCAAAGTATGCTGCGAAACCTGTAAATGATGTTCTAGTAGAGAAAGTGCTAAAGGGACCGGTACAGATGTAAAAAGCGATATTGCATCGAAACTTACAAAATGAAATTTCTGTGAGTCGATATTTTTGATTTTATCAATGAAGTTTGTGGTGTTAGTAATATGAGATGGTGAAATGTTACCCACAAGAGGGCTCAACTGTTCAGCTAACCATTTTGCTAGTTTGTAGGTAATGTTGTTCGTGTTAGAAATAATCGGACGTAAAGCAACATTAGGTTTGTGAACCTTTGGTAAGCCATAAAATTGTGATAGTTGGGGCATGTATGCTTTTTTATTATTAAATATATTTGGATAGTGCTTGCAAATCTGTTTTAATGATTTATTAAAATTATTCTGAGAAGTCTTAAGTGGGTCATTGGTAATTTTATCATAAGTAACATTGTCATCTAAAAGTGCGTTACACTTATTATTATAATCCATATAGTTCAAAATCACAATATTGCCACCCTTATCCGAACGCGTAATTACTATTTATGGGGAAGAATAAGATAAACTCAACAGTCAGTTTCTAGGACTTTATTCTCTTGGGATAGATACTTTTACATTATTTTTCAATTCATCTTATTACAAAAAATCTTTTATTATATAGCATAGAATTAACATACAAAATAAAATACATTTTACATCTAAACATTTTGTTATACATATTTTTATTCTTTTTTTAATTACAATACATCAAAATCGAAAATATAAAAAACATATTTTATTTATTAAACTATTTTATAATATTGTGTATATAACATTATATCTTTAAAATTAAAATAGTTCGTTATTGGTCACATCATTCGAGAGCTTTTTAAAATCGCGTGGCAAACTTGTTTTTTTTTAGATGGAAAGTGCATTAAAAAAATATTTTAGAAAGAGTCTTTTTTTTTTTTTTACATTATTTACCTTTGTCTTCATATAGGATACATATCTATTATGGTAAATGTTATTTTATTACGTGTTTTAAAACTATATTTTTAACATAAAACACGTTATTTTATTCAAAAATAGTTAAAATGTAGACCATATTGTCTAATAAAATATTATTACAGTACATGATCAAAACGTTTTCTGTTTAATCTTTAACGAAAAAACATTATTTTTTAGCCTGACTTCAATATTGTTCACCTATATATATAATATATATATATATATATAATTATATATATATATATATATCATAATATATATATATATATATATATATATATATATATATATATTATATATAGATATATATTATATATATATATTATATATAGGGAACGAACTTGCTAAGTTGGTGGCTTATTTAAGAGCAAGCACCTATATAAGAGGATGGTAATTTTAGAAATCCATATTTGAAATGATATTTTTATTCAAACATAAGTAGAGATATTCAATAAAAGTAAAGAATAAAAAGTCCCTTCTGTTGAGATACTCTCTTCTTAGGCGAATTTGGTAGTCACAGCCCTTTCCAGCGCGTTTTCCACCTATTTTTGTACGAGGCATGTTGTGTTTGTTGATTAAAAAATTCGAGTTCGCAGCCTTTTCCTTGAAGTTTTATCTCTCTTGGCCGGGAAGGATTTCTGGAGAGATATCTTGAGTGAGACTTTTTTCTGGACTGATTCTTAATCAATGATAACCTTGATCGGTCGACTCCTGTATCTGACTGAAGAGTATCACAAACGGACGAGTTTATATATATTTTCACTATTCGACTTATGCTAAAATTTTCCTCGCGCAAATCTTAGCATAAGAACGAAAAAAAAAATTAAAATTATTTTACAAAGTTATATGGAGTACTACATTACTTCCTGCGCTAAAAACACGGATTGAGAAAGTATGTTATAATAATTTTACAAGAAATAATAACTAAAATACCATAGTTATACTTTCAAATGCAAACATATATAATTATGTCCGAAGACATAAGTAAACATATAAACATTTGAAGAAGGCAAAAATAATATACAAGAAATGTAAATATTCAAATACGAGCCATAACTGGTTACATCCGAAGATCCAAACATACTATACAAACATTTGAATACATAAAAATACCAATGTTATATATACAGAAAATAAAAGGTGCATTTAAACACAAGCACTAATTTGGTTTATATCCGTTAAAAAGTAAAAGAAAAGTGCAAACATTGCGAGCAAAAAATCTATTCAAAAATGTTTTATACATAATTCCTTGATATAAAACAAATTGAGTTATCACAAGTTAAGTAGGCCCAAACATCGAATCGAACCGTTTGAATCCTAGGAAAAAGGTCCAGTATAAGGCGTTTCTAATGTATCCATGGTTTGACCAATGCGCACGTAAATAATTTTCAAAGCTGTAGTGACGAGAGAAACTTGCTTGACATATATAGAGACGACGTTGCTTGAAATTTAGGTCCCTTTATTGAAAAATTTCTTCATACATAAAAGGAGAGGTCACAGAACCATTTAAATTCGAAAAGGAATTCAAAGTTCGTAGTGGAATCCAAAAATGAATTTCTGCCCATAATCCAAACTTAAAATGATGAAAGAAATCCATACATCGTAAAGGAAGTTACATATGTATAGGCGAAGTTGCTTGAAACTATATATATTGAAAAAAAATTCATTCAGTTGTTACATAAAAGGGAGAGGTCACAGAACCATTTAGAATTCGAAAAGGAATCAGAGTTCGTA
>JABUQX010119016.1:20000-38399 GCA_015478945.1 Trachelipus rathkii | reverse complement strand
GTTAATATTTCTTAATTATAGTTGACTTAAATGGAAACATACGTTGCGAAACTTTCAACCTGGCTGGAATTTTACAATTTTCCTTCTCGAGCCTTCCAACCAAAATCACCCCAGTCCGTGCGTGCATCATAATATGCTATAGTCCAGCTGGTGTTCTAGAGACGAGATTTTGGAGGGCTGCAAAATAAATAAAAAAAAACAACCCAATAACCAATAAAAAATTTCAATAGCTTCAACAAAGTATTTTAATTGTTTAGATGCTATGTTAAAATGCTTAAGCCATCAATTATTATTATTTTACTTCCGTTGACATTCGCAGTCCTTTTAACCAAATCGGATCCTCTAGAGCCGCCATTTGCTAATAATACTATATATATTAGTTATATTATATATATAATAGTATATAATATTATATATATAATTATATATATATATATATATATATATATATCTTATATATATATATTATATATACTAATATAATACTATATATATATATTATATATATAACTCTTACTGTTCAAGGGGATCCTGCCGGGCGATCTTGCCCTGTGGTAACTTGAAGTACCCAAATAACAGTTTCTCAACTTCCGTCAATTGATTTGATTGGCATGCCAGGAAGTGAGTCCACCATACACTTGCTCGAACCTGCAAATATTATATATTATAATATACTTTATATATATATATATATTATATATATATATTATATATATATATTATATAATATATAATAATATATTATATAATATATATATAATATTAATATATAATATATATATATATAGTATATATATATATAATATAAGTATAATACAATGCTTCAAGTTAGCTCAATGGACTAAAGTGAGCTCTCTTCTTGTTTAAAGATCATAATTTTCCTCTTGTGAGGGTAAGTGTTCAAATCTCGGTCTGGCTACCGGGAGAAATGGTCTTTGGAATTCTGGAAGGTTTTATTCGTTTTGGAGCAGAAAGAACTTTTCTGATTAAAAATCGATTATAATTTCTCTCCACTTTCATAAAGATGACATTTCAATTTGCTTCCAAGAATGCTTGTTTTGCACATTACAGCAAACTCAGAATGTTAGGAAAGATTATAAACATATCTTCAGAGCGATGTTTTCGCCAGCTAAGTTTTTTAATAAAAACAATGATTGAGCTTCGTCTTTACGCCGACCTGCCGGGCTGGACACGGGAGCTATCCGCTTACACAACCCCATAAAAATATCTCTATCTCTCAGTAATTTAATTGCAAAACCTCGTTACAGAGTTACAGGGAATGAAAACATTAGAGAAGAACCTAAAAAAAGAAGAGATACCCAAATCATAATTTCATTTCTTTAAGAATTCAGAATAAGGAAAAAAAAAACAACCATAATCTCAGACGGAGAACTAAATTCTTTATCTTGTCAATCTTTTAGATATTTTCAAGAACAAGCCAAACTTTCAGCTGTAATTAAATTGGCAAAAATCCGTTATAATTAAATCTTTGCGTTAAGGATTTCAAGTTATGTTATGTTACGTCATTAATGCATTAATCCACCAAACACAAACATGCCCCCTAGAATTAAAAAGGCAGTATCACTTGTTTAAGCTAAGTAGGCAGATTTAATTCAGATATTAATCGTGAAAAGTCATGAAAATAGCAATAAAATAATACAATAATAATAATAATAATAATAATAATAATAATAATAATGAATAATATCTCACAATACAAACAAAAATAGGCTGATTTTCATAAAAAATAAATGCAGCTAATGTAGGCAGATTTAATTCAGATATTAATCGTAAATGTAATATATATATTATTATATATATATAATACTATATATATATATATATAATAAATATATATGTATATATATAATATATATATATATATATATATATAGACTATATATATATACTTTGGCCTGTATCTCCATAGGTCAGTCATTGATTCGCTGGTGTTTTACAAACAGGTAAATCAGTTAGAACTAATCTTCAAGTAAGAGGTTAATTAATTTTATTATTGTATACTGAACTTCTAGTAAAGTCCGGTTAATTTGTGCAATTTCTTTATGGTGATCTCCTAGAAAAACGTATATACTATATATTATATATATTATATATATATAATAATACTATATAATATATATGATATATATATATATATAACTTATATATATATATATTTAATATATATATATATTATATATATATATATATATATATATATATATATATATATATATAATATATATATATATATATTATTATATCCAGAGAGGAACTCAGGGTTGGTGATTTTTTTGATTTTTTTAAAAAAAAAAAAAAAAAAAAAGAATTAAAATCAATACATTTTATTGTGATTTTTTTTATTTTATTGATGCACAAAATTTGTTAGAACTTATATAGAAAAATCTTGTTAATAAGTGCTAATTAATACCTAATTATTTAGATAAGTAATTTTATTATGTTTATTCTTAAACAAGCATTTAAATTATATATATATATATATATATATATATATATATATATTATATTGGTGATAAATCTATATACTTTATAATATATATATATATATATATATATATATATATATATATATATATATATATATATATATATATATAAGCTAATATATATATAATAGCTACTTATATATATATATATTAGTATATCGTATATATAAATAATATATATATATTATATATATTAATATATAATATAATAATATATATATATATATAATTATTTTTTTATTTAATTATATATTATTATATTTTTTATAAAATATATACTTATATAATATATATAATATATATCTATATATATATATATATATTAATATATATATAAATATATATAATATACATTTGTATAATATGAGTAATCAAATTTTATTTATTTCTGTTTATTGAAAATTAATTGTGAAACTACATTTGATGAATTTTGCTTAATTTATATAGATGAAAAGCTATACTTATCTAAAATCGGTGAGTAACTCAGTAATACATTATTAATTTAGAAAAAAAAAAAATTTGCAATAAAAATCAAAAAAATAAAAAAAATCTATGAGTTTTTGATTTTTTTTATTTCTTTGATTTTTCAGCAAAATTTGCTTTTTCATTTATTTATTTTTTGGAGTAAAATTTTGCTAAATATATAATTATTACCTAATGCAACATTAGTTTAGCAAGTATAATTTTTATTTTTAGTTTAATTAAGTTATTAAATTAAATCAAGTGTGTATCATATCTGAGTAATCTAATTTATTTATCTTTATGTGGGAAAATGCTTGAAACTACGCTTAATGAGTTGAAGCATGATATCGCATGAAATCTACTTTGGCTTTTATCCGGTTTACCAAATAGGCATAATTTATTAATTTTAGAAAAAAAAAATTAGCCCTTAAAAAAATAAAAAAAAAATAAAAAAAATCAAGTTGATTTTTTTGATTTCTTTTGATTTGTTGGAATTTTTTAGCGCATAAAATTTAGCCTTTTATTATTATTTTTGGATTAAATTTAAATTATTCTCAATTATTACTTAATTTATATTTTAAGAAATTTCTTGTTATATTTTTCACTATTTTAAATAAGTTATTTAAATGATAAATACGGGATAATCAAATCCTGAAAAGTCGTAATTTTATTATATTTCCTTTTTTATGAATAATGATTTGAAACGTACATTGATTGAAATAGCTTATTATTATAGATATGAAAATATATGTTATTCATTAATCAGGTGATTAACGAGAATAATTATTAATTTAGAAAAAAATTTGCCTAAAAAAATTCAAAAATTCAAAATAAAAATCAGTGGATTTTTTGCATAAAAAAATCAATATCTTTGATTTAGTCAAAGCTGATTAAATCAATGTATGGATTATTAAATCAATTGCCAGTAAAACCCCTGATAGACAAAGAGAAAGAGATTAGTTTAATTCCTCTCTTCAGCGATTACTTCGGGATTCTAATTGACAACTTCCTTACTTTTGCA
The DNA here is from genome assembly GCA_015478945.1 of Trachelipus rathkii. Lineage (NCBI taxonomy): Eukaryota > Metazoa > Arthropoda > Malacostraca > Isopoda > Trachelipodidae > Trachelipus > Trachelipus rathkii. The sequence goes on along the minus strand of JABUQX010119016.1, from coordinate 34,409 downwards.
TGCAGGTCACTTCTCGATCAGAGATTTTACATGTCATTTCTTGAATAGTTCCATTACTCGCTTTTTAATTGTATTTCAGCAGGAATTTTTTCTTTTAGTGGATGCCAATATAATTTAAATAGAGATTGACATAACATTATCTCCATGTTGTTTATTTTTTTCTTATTAAATCCTTCTGCGTAAAAAAATAAAAAAATTCAAAATTTCTATTTAAGTATTATACATGTTTACTGCAACTTAATTGGCAACTCGAATACAGCTGATTATAACATGAACCTGTCAGGCTTTACCGTGGCAAAGGGCCAGTACATTTTATTTTATTGTCAGATTTTCTTTTTTAGTAGACTTTTTTTTAAAAATCAAATTTGCTGTGAATGGATATAAAAAAATTGTATATTGACAAATACAAGATAAATTTTGCAAATCAAAAATAGAAAAAAACTTTTATAAATTGATTTTTAAAACAGTTCAATGTACCCAATTATGATACTATAGTTGCTTAAATTGAAGGGAATTAGTCCCTGTCCATCTTTTGAAGAGGGGCTATCTGGGCAGTAACTTTTTGTTGCTGCCATGTTTAATTTGTTTGATGACTGAGAATAACATTTTTGGTTCGTTAGTTGTAAAGCTATTGATCTCTTGTTTTAAGGAGTATAATATCAAGTTGCTAGGGAATAGTTATAGTTTTGCACTTTGTGAATAGACACTGCAGATCCAAAAGGACATAACCAACCTTAAAAAAATAAAAATGAAAAAATGAAAAGAAAGGAAAAATATTGGAGACTTTTCCACAAAAAAAAAAAAAATAAGCTCAATAGCAATCAAGGATTCCTGAATTATTCAAAGAGTAATATAGTGATGTTCTCGGCACTCGAAGAAATAGTTTTCTACTGGAACTTCTGATAACTGCGTTTAGGAGCTTGAAAAAATTCTCAAGAGACGGGTGAATTTTTTCGGCTTCACAAGCGCTGCTGTCTTATTAAGTCTAGGGCGCAACAAATGAAATACAGAATATTGCTCATTCCCAACGATATGGAAATTTCATAGGCTACGGTATATTTAGCAATAAGAAAAAAAAGTGAAAATATATTTTTAAATATCTCTGGAAACCAGATCAAATCTAATATTTCCTGCCAGGAAGGCAAATGGTCGTAAAAGATATTTCAAAGACAAGGGGTAAAAGTGGCTTGATGATATATAAATAGTGATTAAAGCTTACTCGTGATAAAAAAAAATGTTTTGTGGTTAATAACCGCAAATGCTGTAATTGGTTTTTGGGGAAAAAACAAAAGAAGAAAAAAAGAGAGAAACACCTAGGAATTGGGTGTTTTTATTATTTTGAGGGGGGACTGTATTCATAACTTTAAAGAAAGCCACTTGATTCTTTCAAAAAAAAACAAAAAAAAAAACAAATAGGCAAAAATATCACACAGAATCGGTAGAAAAGATTGCTGTTTAGAAAAGCGGTTCAAGGGAAAAATTGAGAAAAGCCAAAAAAGCGGAAAACCCCCAAACCCCCAAACCAGACAAGATTTAGTACAAGAAGAAAAGACCAAAGACAGTAGAAAGCGTCTAATTCCAATTGATTGAAACAATTTGGATTCGGTGGGTAACCAAAGTATATCATTACATGGACATTCGATGAATCATGGTCGAACATCGAGCTTTTCTGGCCTCTGGACGAAACGATTTGGTAATTTTCGGATATATATATAAGTTCTTTTATGATTTTGTGCTAATGCTGAGGAGCAGGTTTCCTTCCAGAAAATTTAAAAAATAGTGCTAGAAATGCCATGTATACTCTAGTTCACCAATCCAAAAAATGCTCTAATTCCAGTCGTCATTCTCGCCGCCATCTCCATTCAGACTTAAATTGAATGCCAAAATTACCATTTAAAACGGAAAGTCGTGACTGTCGTAACACGATGCTGAGACGACCAATATGCGCATTTCATGAAGGAGACGTTTTCGTCGCCAATTACTGCCCTGTGTGCGGGTTACGTGATATCTGATACTCCTTAACCTTTCAAAGAAATTTTTCTGTTTCGTCCTCAATAAATGCATTTGACAGGAATCAATCTGGCCAAAATTTTTATTGAAATAAAAGACAAAGTAACTGAAAACTTTGGTTGGATATGAATATAATCTAGGAGTGATGGGTATATGAGCTGAGTGAGTTCATGGTATGTCAGGAAGTTATAAAGGAAAAAAATGTTCCAAAGTCTCTGATTTGTATGCCCACTGCGCATATCGCATTGCTTAAATTTACTGCCTCACAGGGACTCTTCTAAGGTTCAAAAATATTCAAAGTGCAATTGGAATAATATCAGATGTGTACCATTTTTTATTTATTGCAAGTTTTTGCCTAAGAGGACAAAAAGTTCTTGCAAGAAAAAATAGAAGGAACTTCTATCATTCCCTAAAGAGTAGCACAAGAAGAGCAATTTTAAAAAAAGCCTTGCGAAACTAACGCTGGATGCCAACGGCAATGAACATCAGCGTTTAATAATTTTTAAAAGAGATGAAGATAAACCCTGATCAATAGCAACTTTAGAACAAAATAAAATGTGAAGTTGGAGATCAGTCCAGTCAAAAAAAGCTACTTTAATTTTAAACAATTGGTTATATAGTATGCATCTCTTTCCTCGTTCCTTGATTTTTTTACACGCATATAAATTAACAAACAACCTTTTTCAATAAAAAATGCCAAATACCACAGAGTATTGATTTGGTGAGTTGCATATAATGAAGTGTAATATCAGTTGTAAACATAAAACTTGTAGCCATCAGAAAAACGCAACATTTAAAATTTCAGCCAGAATTTTTGGAAAGAAATGGTGTAAAGAGAGCTGAATTTCTGAGCTTAGGATTCGAAATTGCTGTACCAAGAATTAAACAAATTCCAAAACAGGCCTAACATTCCTACTTCGACCCACAAACTTATTATCGCACACATCCATATTTCATATTTATGCCATTTTGGATGATTTAATATCAATCAGCATTAGGGGAGAGGTTTTTACATCAATAAAGAAATCTTTTTTTTTCCCTTTGCCAATTTGGTTCATACTGAAGCAGCTGTTAATGTGTCATAATTGAGAAGAAGATAAAAAAGATTGTCCTTTGTTGTAACCATTTTACAAGACGAGATCTCCGAAAGCCCCAATCTGAGAAGATTTTAGTTAAAAGCAGCAGAATGGTCGTGATTTTATTGGGAATGAAAATGGCATCAAGGCACAGATCGCTCGCAAAAAACCAATAGTCATGGACTAGTTTCTTGTTTCTCAGTCACCAGATTTCCAATAATTGTACATCTTGTTGCAATACTTGGCAATCTTTTTTACCCATGGTTATACTTCTAGGTACGAAAGAAGCTTTCAACATTAAGACTCTGAAAAAACTACTTGAGAAAATACTATTGGAGATGAAGGGACTGTATCTGGACGTTGCCGCTGCCTCTGATAACATCAAAGATCATCTTGACCTAAAAACATGAAGATTTTTAATCTTGCGACTTAAACGTTTATTTTTCATAGCTTTTACTTTTTCATTCTGCTTAAATTACACGGTGTAAGAAACAGAAGAAATAACAGTGAGCTGAGTCATTTTGATTTGACAAAGATGACCTTGGGCTTTGACTCCTTGCATATATATAATATATATTATATATATCATATATATATATATAATATATATATAATATATTATATATTATATATATATATATAATAATATATATATATATCATATAATAGTATATATATAGTATATTAATTGATATATTATATATGCGAATTGATTTGTTCCTACGGGAACCTCAATTTAAAGATGAAAAGGAAGACAACACAGGAGAGGTTAGGTTATTTGCATGCGATATTTAAGAACGTTTCGCGCTATAGCTAAGCGTATCATCAGCTATAAGTAAATAATAAATTACTAAAAGAATAATGTTCTACAATATATTGCTATTAAAATATATAAAATATGATATAGAAAATAGTAAAATTATGGTCAAAAATGTACTAAAATTATAAAGATTACAAAAAAATTACATAAAATATAAAAACTTCAACGAACCTCGTTTTAGTAACCTTACAAATTGCATGAAACATTGGGATGACTACTCAGTACTCAATCTCTAGAACTGAAAAAAGAAAAAAAATGAAATCCGGATATCAATGGAGATTTATTTTCCTCATGTCTATGGACTTATGACAGTGCACAAAATCCATATTTGTTCTTTATTAACTCGCTGTAATACAAAAAGACTTTATAATGGAAAATTATTAACAATTTAAAATAAATTAAGGTGGTTGACTTAAAGAATAAATCAGAGTTCGAGTTCAGGCCAATTCATGATTGATAGAGGCTCTCCAAGATTTCCTGTCACGAAGTATCATAACGGCAGGGCAAGAACGAGAAGTCGTTGTAGTGACTTGGGATGATCTTTTTCTTGTGGCATTATGATTATGGCTACGTATGGATTGAAAAAATTCAGTTGATGATAGAGGAAGATTGGTATACGGAAAGAAAAAAAACCCTTGTGTGCTGGCAAATGCCTGATTTGCCAAGTTGTAGGCCTGTTTGGCTTACAATAGCGGGCAAATTACAGCCAGCACACTTATACAAGTATACTATCGAGGAGTGCAACTCTTTTGGGATTAAATCCTGATGACATGTAAATATTACAATGGACGTGGATATTATTAGTAGGATTGTGAAAAATAAACGTGGCAAATGGGAGTTGTTCCTCATTTAATTACTAGGCCTAGGGTTTCTAATAAGTGGTTTGTCGGGGAATCGACCTGTGTAAGGAATCTTCAAGTAAATTTTCTGTTTAGGGACATCAAAATTGGGAGTAAGGTGCCGTTCTCATAAATGATTTCTCAAGGAAGTTAAAAATGAATTTTAGAACGCAGGTATGAAGGAAAGAGATTAAATTAGCGAAGCTCCTTAAATATTGTAGTTCTGAATGAAAAGAAATCCAGGAGGAAACATCACCTTAGCCACCGGTTTATTCTGCCTGTAAAGCCGGACAATTTAAACTTATCTGGAAGAAAGTGCGAAGAAGTGAGTGCCTTAATTGGGTGGAGGTCGGTTGCAGGTAAATTTCTGATGTTGTTGAAAAAGAACCAATTAGTTTGCGAAGAGACCGCAACATCAAGAAACGGAAGGAATCCACCCCCACTTCAGATTCCATGGGAAAATTTGATATTTTATGTTGCTTATTAAGAAATTTAAAAAAAGGTCGGCATGTTTCTTTGTTAGAAAACAAAATTAGGAAGCAGTGATCCACATACTCTTTTGTAGACAGATGGGTTTGAAGGCGGGGGCATTTTTCGAGACCGAAGCTGTTCATGATAGCTCAGAGGAAGGCAGGCTCTGGCGAGGAGGGACCAGAGGTGAACCATAGCCACACCATCAATGCTGTTAATAAAGGATGTTATTAAACAGAAAAATAGAATCTGAGGTGGCTAAAATTGAGTTAAAAATTTTGTAAATTGTCTCTTATTTGAGAACTTCCTATACTTTCTTGGTTAGAAAACAAACTATTGGAAATGATGATTTCACGGGTTTCGGGAACAGGAACGTTAGTAAAAAAGGGACTTGAATCAAAAATCACCATAAAGGCTTGAGGGAGTGAAAGATATGAAAATATTAATCAATCGTAGATATTGTTAGTCATCGACCGACAATTTTATTCACGTGTTCCACCACGGTTAAAAATATCATCAATTAATATATTTTCTTTTCTTAATATTTTTGTTTGTTTAATAATCTGTATCCCATATACATATCCACACCCCAAATAATAAAAATTGTTATTACTTAAATAAATGTTATTACTCCATAACTTCAGACTCATGCCAGTTGATAATATCTGTATAATCACGGGCGATGAAGTTCAGCCGCTGAATTTGGAACTCTGGGACTTAACTGTTAGTCTTCCGTTCATTTCTCGCTTTCAAGATTCGACTTAAGGCATCCTCTCTGATGCTTTTTCTGTTTTCAATTAACATCCCCCAGTAGGAGATTGATGGTGTGGCTATGGGTTCACCTCTGGGTCCCTTTTTCGCCAACGCCTTCCTCTGCTATCATGAAACAGTCTGGCTCCGAGAAAAACTGCCCCCCCCCCCCCCCCCCCCCCACCCCCCCCCCCCCCCCGCCTTCAAACCCCCATTTTCTACAAAAGATATGTGGATGACTGCCTTCGCCTAATTTTTTCTGAACCCGAAAGCAAGAACTGATGCCGACTTATTTAAATTTCTTTTAATAAGAACATAAAAAAATGAAAATCAAATTTTTCCATGGGAATCTGAAGTGGATGGATTCCTTCCGTTTCTTTATGTTGGCGTCTCATCGTCATCTGAATGGTTCTTTTCAACACAGATTACCGCAAGCGACCTCCACCCCAATTAGCACTCACTTCTTCAGTCTTTCTTCCAGGAATAAGTTTAACTTGTCCGGCCGCTCCTACTTACAGGCCAGAAAACATAAACGGGGGGCGGCGCTTTAAGGTATGTTCTCTGATGGATTTCTTTTCATTTCAGAACTACAAGTATTAAGGAGCTCGCTAATTTTTAAATCTCTTCCTTCCTTCATACCTTGTTGATAAAATCATATTTAATCCTCCTTGCAGATCTTTTAGACCACCTACTCCCAATTTTTGATGTGTGTTGTCGCCTAAACAGAAAGATTTACGCCTGAAGATTCCTTACAGCAGAGGTCGATTGCACCGACACCCTTAATTACGAACTAGGCCTTATATTAATGAGACATTCCCATTGCCCCACCTTCTTTTATTTCCTACTAATAATTTCAAAATTAGTAACTTTTTCAGATCCAAAGATTTAATCCAAAAAGAGTTGCACTCGCCTCCGATAGTCATACTTGTATAAGTGTACGTGTGCTGCTTTGAATGCCCGCTATGTTTACCCCGGTCAAACAGGCCTTACAACTTTGGGCCATCAGGATTGCCAAACACAAGGGTTTTTTTCCGTACCTTTCCGTACCAATCTTCCTCTATCATCACCTGAGGAATTTTCATCCATACGTGAGCCATAGCACAGAAAAAAAAAAGATCATTCCCATCACTCTACCAACGAGCTCTCTCCGATTCTTGGGCCTCTCGGCTTACTTTGAGTTACTTTTCGTGACAGAGGAAATCTTGGGGAGGAGCCTCTACATTCATGAATTGAGCTGAAACTAACTCTGTTTTTATCTTCGAATATCAACTCTCTTAATTCTATTTATAATTGTAAATAATTCTTCATCTATAAATGTGCTTTTATAGTTTTATTTATTTATACCCTGTGTCTAAAAACAAATTTTTAGCTGATTTTTTAAGTTTCAGTTAAGTCCCAAACAAACCAACCAACTTTATTCTGTCATGAGTCTAGGGGATATAAATAGTGCTCGGATTTAATCTTGTTTATTCATTCTAATGGTTCATCCAGTAGGTAAGGTTAGTAAAACGAGGTTTATAAGCTATATTTAATTTTAGTTAATTTTTTTTAATTCTTTGTAATTTTTGTGGTACATATTTTGTTTTGTCGTTTATAATTTTTTACTCTTTCACTATTATATTTCTGATATGATTTTTTCGCATACAAAAATTCGGTAAATATTGGTAGACATTATTTCTCCATTTATTAATTTATGTACGTTCTACTTATTAGCTTGCATGATGCGCTTTAGTTAAAGCGCGGAAACGTTCTTAATATTTACGATGGCGCACCTCGTCCTTTTGCGTGTTTTGTCTTCCTTTTTCATCTTTATATATATATATATACTATATATATATACTATATCATATAATAGTATATATACTATATATATAACTATAATAAATAATATATAATAAGAGATATATATATATACTAGTTATATATATAGAAAATAATATATATATCGCCGCCCTTTGGGGGAAAAAAAAAAAAAAACAAATTTTTTCCGCTCTATATACAGTTGTATATATATATATATATATATATTATACGTATATATCTAATATATAGCTATAGTATTATATATATATACTTATACTATATATATATATAATATATGATAATTATATATACTGTTATATATAATACTAATATATACGTAATATATATCAATGACATTTTCCTCTTTTCCAAGCACGAGAGACGAGAGACAACGAGAGGAAGAGAGAAAATGAGGAGAGAATGAGAGAGAGAGAGGAGGTAGTATAGAGAGAGAAGAGAGAGAGAGAGATGAGAGAGCAGAAGAGAGAGAGGAGAGACGAGAGAAGGAGAGGAGATCGAAGAGGGAGAGAGGAGAGAGAGAAGGAGAGAGAGAGGGAGAAGAAGAGGAGGAGGAGGAAGAGAGAGAGAAGAGAAGAGAAAAGAGAGAGGAGAGAGAAACGAGAGGAGAGGATGAGAGAGACGAGAGTGACGAGAGAGAGAGAGGGAGAGAGAGAGAGAGAGAGGGAAGAGATAGAGAGGAGAGAGAGACAGAGAGAGGCAGAGAGAGTGGCAGAGAGAGAGAGAAGAGAGAGAGACGAGAGAGAAGAGACGAGATGACGAGAGAGAGAAGAGGAGATGAGAGAGACCAGAGAGAGAGAGAGAGAGATGAGGAGAGAGAGAGCAGAGAGAGAGGAGGAGAGAGGAGAGAGAGAGAGAAGAGAGAGGAGAGGAGAGAGAGAGAGAGAGAGAGAGAGAGAGAGAGGAGAAGATGTGTGTTGTATCATTTACATGCTTCCGGCTCGGCGCCTCGTCAAGAGGGGAGAAAAAGCCAGCCTCGGTCAAAGGGCGCCATTGTAAGAACTTACCCGAACCAAGGAAAAGGAGTTGCAAGAGGGGGAAGCTGGGAACGACGATTGAGGGGGGGGGGGGAATGAAGATATAAACGATTATCTTCAGGATGGGCCAGTGGAGAAGGGACCACAAATTTAAATAATAAAACCTTTTATTTACATATATATATACTATATGTATATAATATATATAATACTTATATTATATATATATGATATATATATAATAGTATCTATATATTATATATAATGATAATATTCTATATATACTACTATATATATATATATATATATAATACTATATATATATATATATAGTATATACTATATATATATATATATATATTATTATATAGTATATACTATATTATATATATTACTATTAACTATAATATATAATATATATATATATATATCGAAATTTGCTTTTAACCTACGATAAAATGGGGGTAGAGTATAGAGCAGTGGGTGGGTAATATTACAGACGCCCCCTCCCTCTTCTCTCTAATTTTTAGTATCGTCCCCTCTTCTTCATCTTCTTGTTATTCAAAGTACGTAAGTTAAGGGAGCTAAATCCGACTCTGTTTGGCTGTATATACAATCCACATGTACGGTTTACGGCTTTATTAGCAGGATTAGCATACCACAAACAAACACCCAAATAAATAGATGGTAAAAAATGCCGTGGTTACAAAAAATAAAATGAATACTAATATAATTTACGAATATAATTTTGTAGTGTGAAGAAGGAAGGCCTCCTTTGCCCCTCCCCCTTTCTAGTGGAAATCCTTGCTAAACATACAGGCGTACACGATACATTCTACACACATGCTTTGTGTACCAATTTCACTAACAAAGCGAAGAACCCTCTTGGAATATGCTACAGGAAAGATTCCCAAAGTTTCTTCAGAAGGAAAAATAGGTAAAAGCAAGCAAAGGCTAAAGATACAGGAAAGCGGAGTGTCTGATGTATCTCTATTAGATGAAACTGAAGAGACAAATTTCATCTAAAAGCTACTTTAATATTGACAGTAGGAGAATGTTTGTTTTTTCACAAATACAATTCTCTAAGCTCGTGTGAAAAAAACAAAGGATAGAGTACTCACCTGAGTTCTTAACGTACACTCCCCGATTGATACATACACACAACACAGTGACTTACTGTAGGTAGGGTGACGTAAATTATAACCAAGACTGATTTATAAAAGCACGACACACACACTATTATTTACAACATGCAATTAGAAATTACACATAAATGCACTAAATTAATAAAAGATTGAAAAATGTTATTAGGCCTCTGCATTCAAATAAGAATTTGAAGAGACAAAGGCAAACACAAACACAGGCACTAAACAAGCAATACACCGTGTACACAGAGCCGAAATGCGATTCAGAATCAGTATTGAGGAACCAGCATCGACTAAAACACAACAGCGTGAAAAAGGGTTGTCGGCTGGGGCATGGTTGCTAAAGATGTTGCAATCTTGGAATAATGGTGCGAGTGACCTCAACTCTCGGACGGTGAGAGAATGGGGCATTTAACAAAATCCTGATTCACGAGACCTATGTACCTCCTTTATGTTGAAAGCGGCATTCTTTAACTGTTATAACACCCTTCAATCTTTGAAACAAGGCAGGCTCGAAACTAATAGTGGCAGAAAAATAAGAAAAATATATAATAATAATAAAAAAAAACCAATGGTCGATATTTTTGACAAAATCAGTCGACAATTATATATTATTTATATATATATAATATATAATATATATATATTAATATATATATAATATATTATATATATATATATATATATATATATATATATATATTACTATATATATATAATATATATATATATATATATATATATATATAAAGTGAAGTATATAATGACTATCAGTAGTAATTGTAAGATAAGAACATGCACCACAGGTACGGTGTGTATGAAGGTATACCCCAAATAAAGTATTTCTGTACAACAATAATATTTCTAAGGAAAGGCAGTTTAAGCTTCTGGGGCGCGATGGCGAATACTAAGAGAGGGTGCCAAAGCTATGCTTACCGATTTATTTAGTAAAAAGGCACTCTCAAGCTTGTAATTTTTAAACAAGAAAACAACATAGGCAGAGAAAGATGGGGGGAAAACCCTTTCTATTTGACTCGTCTAATCTTTAAATCCTTTTTATTTATTTTATTAATATATAATTTGTGATTATCGGAAGAGGCCGAGGCCCCCATTACACCCACCGGAATAGGAGCCAGATTGAGAAGATCATTCCAATTTAAGGGCCATAGCAATTTCAAGTGAGGGGCCATACTTAAAATAAGTACTGAAAGAAGGACATCATTTACCACCTTTTTTTTTAACCCCTCAAAGGCTTGATTGACGAAACCCCAACTGAGCTTAGTACTGAAACTATTCAATATTTTGGGCAATGTTTTAATTGCAGACTGTGGTAATTCCACAACCTCAACGTCCTCCTAGCTAGCATTATGTGGTTGATGATATTCGTTTAGTGATTATTCTGCTACCTCAACCATATGGGAACGTATAACAGTTTAGTCTTATAAGCCACATATGAGAAATATCCAAAAATGTGTCATGTATATGCTAGATAGGGCACATTTCTGGACTCAACTCGTGTGCAGATCATAAAACTTAGGAAATTATTATTATAATATCACATTTTGTGTTAATTGATGTGATCTCATGCAAGTCCTTCGGCAGCTGACGCTCCAAAGGTTGAGGATCGATAAACTGCTGCAACAGTTCTGCTTCCTCACAAACTAATGTTTTCATACGTCTTACATTTCATATATTGCTAATGATAAACTCTTATGGACTCGAGATTACCAAGAATTGTGATAGGCGAATTGTGGCCCGCTGGGAAATATGGTCCCCATAAAGAGGTTTTGCTGTGAACTGTAAAAGCATTTAATAGTTTTCAACAGGAATGTAACTATAATAGTTTTATATATTCAAAGGAATTTAAACGCAGCAATATATATATATACGGTATATATATATATATATATATATATATATATATATATATATATATATATATATATATATGATATAATTATAATATATATTATATATATTATATACGGTATATATTATATATATATAATATTATATTAATATATATATATATGTTATATATATATAATATATATATATATATATATATATATAGTATATATTACGTTTATATAATATATAGTATATATTATATAGTATATATATCATAATATATATATATATCTATATATATATACTATATATATAGCTATACTATATATATTAGATGACGGTATATATATATATATAATATTATATATATAATATATATAATATATATTATATTATATTATATATATATATAATATATAATATATTATAATATATTATATACGGATATATATATATTATATATAATATATATATATATATATATATATATATTATATATATATATATTATTATATATAGATCTTTTTTTTTTTATATAATAGCAAACATAAATATTATATATATTATACGGTATATATATTATATATATATATATTAGATATATTATATATTTATATTTATATATATATATATTATATATATATATATTATATAATTATATATTATATATATTATACTATATATATATATATATATATATATATATATTATATATATATATATCATTATTATATATATATATCATATATATATCGGGTATATATATCATATATATACTATATATATAATTTATGATATATATACTATATATATATACGGTAATATATATATATATATATATATTATTATATTAGTATATCATATATATAATATATATAATAAATATATATAATATATATATTATATATATTATATAATATATATATATATATAATTTAATACTTCCCGTCCCTTCTTTACGAAAAGCAGGCGGCAGCCAAGGAATTTTTCTACCGGAACAAGTTCAAAAGAGGTACTTCCAGTCCAGGGAAGCAATGTTCGTAATTGTCTCTTTCGTTAGTCAGGGTTGGATAGTTCAGTAATGATAGTGAGGGGGAGGGTGTTTTACTTATTCTGAACCTGCATTTTTAAAGTCTGGACAAAACTGTACGAGTTTTGCTGCCCAAGGATTGTTCTGCAGGCGAAAATTTTGGATGGCGAGTTTGAAGTTGGTGTTGTTTGGATATGCGGAGATTATAATTTGAATTATCTGTGTTTCGATATGGTAAATGATGGGGGTCGTTTGGATGGGGGTAGTGTTGCTAATATTTGAATAGTATGATGCGGATGTGTTTTTGTTTGTTCTTGTCATGTAGGATTACCACCAGTGTCAGGTGTAGTAGGCAACCTTAGGAGGAAAGAGATTTATTACATAAATAACAACTAATCATGTCTAGGTGGTGGTCTTTTATTATGAGTATTTTTATTTCTGTTAGTGGGTAATGGATGTGAGTAGGGGGGGGGGCAGACTGTTTTATTCTCAGTTCCCTGTTTTGGGTGATATATTTAGGTTAGATTATGAGATTACAGGAGCTCATGCAGGTGATGCGCAATTTAATGAGTAACGGATATTGTCAGAAAACAATTTCAAAGGTTTCTTTCTCAAAACCAAAGTCCGAATCGGTCAGGGTCTTTATGGTAATGAGTTTGTGTGCGTCTCTTTAGGTGATATTGTTAACGTGTGGAGTAAGAGTCATGAGGGTGTCAAACGTTAGTCTTAGGATTGTTTGTTTAGGGGGAAAGTCTACTGTTTGCTAGATATGTTATTGGGTAGGTATTGGATTTACTTCTTTCCGGGTAAGTAGGGTGGTTGTGGGTATTTATGACGAGAGAGTCATTCTCTTTAATGTTAGCCATTGTTCAAGTTGGTTATGTATTTTGTATTCCTCGGGATACGTTAAGTATGGGTGTGAACTTTGGGCAGCGATTGTTAGTTGCGCAGTTAATGACTTTTATGGAAACAGATACAGGATTGGGTAAGTAGTGCACGAAGAGGTTAGAAAGAGAGAATTAAAGCTAACAATGTTTTTAAGATGAAGTATAATGTGACTGAAATTTTTTAATCACAAATAAAACATCAGTCTAGTATTGACTAGGATTTAATATTTTTTAAAATATATCGATATTCTTTATATATCGAGCCTCCCTATTCTTTACAACAGTATTTTAACCAATCCGAGTTGGCAGCAGAGCTAGAGCTGCGGAGTCTTGGTAGGGAACTGTTCTCGCAAGGTTTTGGATGGAGCCGGATCACAAAAAAAAAAAAAAAAAAAAAAAAAAAAAAATCGCAAATACAATAAATGGGTGTCGGAAGCGGTGGTAAATTTAAGATGGAGAGGAGCCGTACAATAATTAAAAAGAACTGAGCTGAAATTGGAAAGCTTGGCAAAAAAATTGACGGGCGCCCGCTGCCCGGTAGGCAGGGTTTAAAAAAAGCGAAAAGAGAAACTTTTGGATGTTTTGATTAAAAAAAAAAAAAAAAAATAGGAGGATGGATATATTCACAAATTTTAGCTGCACCAACAAAAATGATTCGAACAATATTGTTGCCATCGAACTCTCTGTGAATTGAGCGTTTGCGACGATTGCTATGAGAATATGGACCACCTT
>JABUQX010119016.1:0-10000 GCA_015478945.1 Trachelipus rathkii | reverse complement strand
ATTGAATTAATCCCCCTCCTCCTTACTCTTTATTCCCTCAAATAAAAACAAGAATCCTTACTCCTCCCCTCTCATAGAGTATCTTTAATCCCCCTTTTCTACTCAACCTCCCTAAATCTCACCCCCTACCCCCAAAGCAATGGGACTTCCTCATCTCAGCCAATTTTGGTAAACTTCGCATTGAAATAATAATAATGATAATCCAAAAATTAAAAATTGAAAAAATAATGAAAAAGAAAATTATACAAAAAAGGTGGAAAAAAAGGTTTCAATTTTCGCAAATACTTTTGCAAGCATAGGTTAAGCTGAGAGTTAACGAATCTTTAAGGGGGGAAACAACAACAAAGATGTATTCTCACTTGCACACGTATGACCACGCACAAAGTTACGCACACACTCAATCACAGGTGCTTGCCAAGAAAAGACCGCTCATGCTTATATAGGGCAATATATAAATATATATATATATATGTATATACAGTAGTGGAGAAGATATGAGAAGATATATATATATATATAAAGCTTATAGAGGCTATATATATATATATATATATATATATATATATGTGCCAGCATCCCGAAGAGTTCAGGCATGTAACTAGAAAACTATAACATCTACAGGAAAATAAATAACATTTTGATTTCTCAGGAAGTAATTTCATCGAGGAAACTTAAAAAAAATTATTTTATTCTAATATTTATTAATAACTTCTTAAAATTTAGTAATATCTTAGACCTAAAATAGTGCAAGCTCTGATTGACCTTGAAAGCTGCAGTAGTCTCGAGAGTAAAAGTTGCCAAATACCGTTTTTTGGAGAAAATATTTTTTATCTTTCTTATCCTTTTTAGGGGGTTCAAGCCGACGGAGGGACAGAGGCATCAAGTCCCCCCGTCGTCCCCGGTAGGCCGAGAAACCCCTGGATTCTATCTTATCGTTCTAAATATTAGTCATTTTCCTTAAAAAAAAAAAAAAATTCCTGTTCATGGCACCTTCCGTGCATACCGGGAAAAGCGCATCTGATTTATCAAAAACTGTAATTTTTCGAATAGCCTTAATAATGACTTTAAAAAGCGCTATTTTTTTAAATTTCAAAAGTAAAAATGTTCTTGATTAATAAAATGATATTTATTTTTGTGTACCTGTTATAGTTTTTTAGTTACATGCCTGGCCTTTTCGGGATGCTATATATATATGGCATATATAAGATATATATATATATATATATATATATATATATATATATATATATATATATATATATATATATATATATATATATATATATATATATATATATATATGGTAGATATTTTGTTTTAAAACCACAAATATCTCAATCCATCACAAAAACTAAGTAATAAATGCATATGAATTACATTGTTGGAATCCTAATTACAGGAAACTGTATAAAAATTCATATCTCAAAAACTACAATAGCTACAGCGAAAAGAAAACATTTTTGAATCCCACTCCGTCATCCGTTTGGGACATCGATCGGTAAGACAGGTTTAGGTTATTTTTTTTTTTATGGGACATAGTTGAAATATATATATAGTTATATATATATATATATATATATATATATATATATATATATATATATATATATATATATATATATATATATATATGTATATATATATATATATAAACTAAAGAAGTTACGTGTAATTTATTGCTGAAAACTATGATAGTACAAGAAAACTGATAAATATATATGGAATCATGCATGTGAATTTGTATGGAAAATGAAAAAAATTTAATATTTTTATTAATTTTTTTAAGATGCCTGAAAACTAAGATAGGTACAGGCATTCTATTAGCATATCTAGAATCAGCGTATGAAATTTGTATGAAAAAAAAAAAAATATAAAAAATTGTTTTTTTTTTTTAACTAAAAGAATACCCTAGGTAACTGCAAGATAAAGAGTCGGTCTCTTCGGCTCTGGGACGACAGACTTGTCCCCTCGTCCGCACTGTTATCGGCTCGAGCCCCAAAAAATTCATATGCTGATTCCAAATATGAGTATAAAAAAAATTTTTTCCTTTTTTTCATACAAATTTCACACGCTGATTCCATATAATGTTATTAGTTTTCTTGTACCTATCGTAGTTTTGAGATATAAAAATACATAAAAAGGCAATATAAAATTTTTTTTCATCTTCCGTACAAATTTGCCGCTGATTCCATATATGTTATCAGTTATACTTTACGGATGTCAGTTTTTGAGATATGATGCGGGTAACTTCTATTTGCCTATATATATATATATATATATATATATATATATATATATATATATATATTTAATATATATATATATATATATATATAAAGTATATATATATATATATATATATATATATATATATATATATTATTTGTAAAGGTATTACACGGCAATGTAGGGGGCTCGAGCCGACGGGGAACACAGGGGGGGACGTTTTCCATACCCCGTAGGGGAGGGGTGGAGGAACCCCCGCGACACCCAAATACCAAAGAGCGGGGGTTCCGGAGACCCTCCCCGGAGGGGGGAAATAGTCCTACCCCGTAGTTCCCTGAAGGCCGAGAGACCCCGACTCCTGCCATCGGTGCGGTATACCCTTGGGGTATTCTTTAGTTAAAAAAAAAATTAACTATAATAGAAAGTCTATTTATTTTAACGAGTAACGTATAAAAGGTCTTAAATAGGCTTTCTCCTCATATTTACATTTTCCGAACTAAAATTTTACCAGGATTTCAAAAATGTATTGTTTTCGCTGTAGCTATTGTAGTTTTTGAGATTTTTTTTTTTTTTTTACATTTTCCGCACTAAAATGTTACCAGGATTCCAACAATGTATTCCTTTTCCCTGTAGCTATTGTAGTTTTTGAGATATTTGTGTTTTTAATTATTAAAATTCACATATATATATATATATATATATATATATATATATATATATATATATATATATATATATATATATATATATATATATATATATATAGGCCAGCAACTCCAAAGAGTTCAGACATGTAAACTTTACAAACCAGCAACAATATTCACGTAGTAAATAACATTTTTGATTTCAGCAAGTAATTTCATCGAAGAAACTTAAAAAAAATTATTTTATTGTAATATTTATTAATAACACCTTAAATATTTGTAAAATCTTACACCTGGCATTGTACGCTTTGATTGACCTTGAAACGTGCATTAGTTCTCGAAAGCAAAAGGTGCCAATACCATTTATTTTTACGCTTTGGAGAAACTGTTATTTTTTCTTTTTATATCCTTTTTAGGGGGTTCGAGCCGACGGAGGGACAGAGGGGGGACGAAGTCCCCCCCCCGTCGTCCCCCGGTAGGCCGAGAAACCCCGACTCTATCCATCGTTCTTGTTTACCCGTGGGATATTCTTCTAGAATTGCCTCTCGTCTTAATCTTTCCGATTCTATTCTCGCTGATCTGGATAGAATTTCCGGGTGGGGTCGTCTGAACCTTGTGAAATTCAATTCTTTAAAACTTCTACATTTCTAACTTTCTAAGACACCTTCTAACTTTCCTATCTCTTTTGACGGTTTTTTCTCTGGTCTCTCCTGTTGACAATATAAACATCCTTGGTCTTAACATAAATAAAAATGCTCCTAAACCTTCATCACAACGGTTATAGCGCCCCAAAAGAAACTGGGAATTCTGTTTAGACTGTGAGACTTTTTTTCTTCTTCTCAGTTGCTCCAGCTATACAAGGGCTCTCATCCGCCCTTGTATGGAGTACTGCTCATATCTGGGGGCTCTGGTTTCAATCCAGTCTGGATAGGGTCGAGCTAAGGCCAGTGTCATAAACTGTGTACTTTCCAGTTCACTTGACCCCCTATCTTTGCGCGGCGATGTTGGTGCTTTATTCCTTTTCTATAGGCCGCAGCGGCAGGTGCTCAAGGGAGCTTATTCACTTGCGTACCTCCACCTTTACGTCGCCCTCGTCACTAGAGGTGCTGTGTCTGCACATGAGTTTTGTGTTGATGTAGGTAACCCCAGGCTAGTCGCTGCGGTGTTTCCTTCTTTTCTGCCACATCTGTTCTGTGGAATTCTCTTCCATCTTCTGTGTTTCCTGCTGAATTTAATCTCCCACACTTCAAAGTCTGCGTCTGTGCTCATCTGCAAGTAATTTATATTAGTTGTTAACTTCTGTGGCGTGTAACACCCCCTTAGAAAAGGGCCCTGCCCGTGAGTGGTGGTGACACCGTAAAAAAAAAAAAAAAATTAGTTAGTTTTAAAAAAAAAAAATTTACATTTTTACACATTTGCGTGCTCAGTCGGAGTAAGCGGCATATCGGAATTATCATAGAGATTTTTCAACATATTTAAAAATTTTAATTTTTTAAAATTTTTTAATTTCCGCGGTAAAAATGTCTCCTGATTAAAAATTATAGCTTTCTATTTTCGTGTAAATGTTATAGTTTTCTAGTTACATGCCTGAACTCTTCGGGATGTGCTACATATATATATATATAGTTATATATATATATATATATATATATATATCATTATTGATATAGTGTTGTATATATATATATATATATATATATATATATATATATATATATATATATATATATATATATATATATATATATATAAATATATATATATATTTTTACTACATATATATATATATATATAGGTCAGAGTGTCTAAAGCTGACATCATTTAAAACACTTTTTTTTTAAAAAAATACCAAAGGCCAAAATTTTTGTTTTTTTTTTTTTGTTTTTTTTTAAAAATTATTTTTTTTTAATATATAGTCTTTTTAGGGTATTTAGCATTAAAATACAGTAAATACAATATGTTAAAAGAGGTATGCAATATATAAAGTAGATTTTAGTACTTAGTAAAGTTTTATTTGTGCTCTAGGGCATATAATTATTACATTTCACATGATCTGATTATTATTATTATTATTATTATTATTATTATTATATATATATATATATATATATATATATATATATATATATGTAGGTAAAGTATAGTTATATATATATATATATATATATATATATATATATATATATATATATATATATATATATATATATATATATATATATATATATATAGGGTAATACTGTAGATAGCGACCCACACATTTTGAGACCAAAATTTTCCAAGTTCAAAATTTAAAAATTAGAAAGTTGTTTTTTTAATAGGTCTGTTTAGTGGCAAGTTTGCAGTCCAGAAGCTTCCTGTTTACTAAAAGAATTTTTCTGCAAAACTTAACCTTACTTACCTTCTTAACCAAATTTTGTTGAACAGAAAATTTTCAGTCTCAAAATGTGTGGGTCGCTGTCTAGTATTACCATATATATATATATATATATATATATATATATATATATATATATATATATATATATATATATATATATATATATATATATATATATATATATATATATATATATATATATATATATATATATATATATATATATATATATATATATATATATATATATATATATATATATATATAAATTCTTCATCTACCTTTTTCTCCCCAAGACTGGTGGTAAGGTGCGTAAGAAGCATCGGAAAAGAAAAGCAGTAGAAGAATATGACAAAAGTCGAAAAGAAAGCCCAGCCTTACCCCCTGTACCATTAATTAGTAAGGACTCGTCGCAGTCAGAAAATCCACCCTATAGCTTCCTCATGGGACTTCGACAGACCCTCACTATGGTAAATCGTCAGTGGCAGCACCATCCCCACCCAGGTGGGCCTCAACTATACCCTCACAAAACATCACCTATTCTCTCCTATTATGTAACCTTTATTCTCGCCTCTGCCAAACTCACATTTCTGTCCTTCAGACATTCGTTTACTGACTCAATCCACTTTTTCTTCGATCTCCCAGCCGGTAGGTTTCCAACACACTCGCCACTATTCATCCGCTTAAAAACCGACTATCAATCATCCTTTCCACATGACCAAACCATCTCAACATATTTATTCTCTCGTTTACCCATTTCTTCACACCACACAACTCTCTCTTAATATGTTCAATCTCATTTTATCAATTCTTCTCACACCTAGCATGCTCCTAAGATTGTCCATCTGAACACATTGAACTTTAGATCTATACTTATTCCAGAAAATAGTCTCACTACTATACAATAACACAGGTAACAACATACCGTCATGTAAAACCCTAGCACTCTAAAGACTTAGTCCCTATACATTCACCAACGATTTTATTGCACCAGCCACCTTCCTGGCATCCAACATATACCCTAAATATTTAAACTCAGACACTTGTTCCAGCTGCTCACCATCTAACATAACTTCACACTGAGGACTGTCCTCACTCACAACCATAACCTTACTCTTATCTACGTTTACTTTCAAACACCTCCTTTTACACACCCTGCCAAATCTCTCTACCAATCCTCTCAAACTCTTCAAATTCACCACACAAAACCAAATCATCCTCATATAATAGGTAGGGCACCCTCCACTCATCTCCATTCTCCATCATTCTAACACCATTTCCTGTCACGCCCACCTTCAATTCTTTCATAACCCCATCCATATACAAATTGAATAACCAAGGAGACATAACACAACCCTGCCTCACTCCGCTATTAATACTAAACCAATCACTTTTGACACCATTTATTCTTACACACGCCTCACTATCGTCATACATTCTTTTGATTCCATTCAGAAGCCTACCACCAACACTATATATCACTAACACCTGCCATAGAGCTTCCCTATTAACCATATCAATACCCCTGTTGCAAATCCACAAAACTTAAATACAATTTATTCTTCTTCTCCCTCATTTTCTCTATCATTTGCTTCAATGTAAAGATTTGATCCACACATCCTCTACTACTCCTAAACGCACCTTGTTCTTCACCAATCAGTCCTTCAGTCACTCGGCGCACTCTTTCGACCAAAACACCAGCATATATCTTCCCTATAACACTCAATAAACTAATTCCCCTATAATTTCTACAGTTCCCTTTATCTCCTTTACCCTTATATAAGGGTACTATTACTGCTCTCCTTCAATTCCTCGGAACTATACCCTCCATAAACGCTTTATTACACAACTTCAAGATCCAATCAATCAAAAACTTGCTGCTCTTTTGATCATTTCACCAGTAATTTCATCGATATACCTGCAGATTTACCATTCTTCAACTATCTCACTCTACCCATTTCCTCTTCTTTGCTAATAACCTCATCCCAAAAATACCTATTCCTTCTTGCACCATCAAACCCACACACATTCACTATCACCTCTTCATTACTGCCAATATTATACAGATTTTCGAAGTGTTCTTTCCACACTCCCCTCACATCCATTTCATCAGTTACAAAAACACCATCCTTATTCATTATTCTAAGCAGGTTCCCCTTATTCTAATTCTTAACCTTTCGCGCTTCCTTCCAGAAGAGCTTCCTATTCCCTTGTATGTCCCCATTCATCCTCCTTCCAAACTGTTCATTTACCTCTTTTTTCTCTCTTATATAGCATCTTTTTAGCATTTTTTTCCTCTTATATAATTCCAAGATCTTCTTTGAAACTTGTCATTTCAGCTTTTAGTACATTCAAACTACGTTCTTTTTTTTTTTTTACTTTTAACCGCTTTCATCACCTCTTCTTTCCACCACTCACTGTTAACACATTTCATTTCCTACTTTAGCACACTCCACATACTTCTTTTGCACTAAGCTAACAATTGCTTCCAGATTTATTTAGTTTCAGCTTGTTCACAATCAACTTATTTACTTGCCAGCGTTCTTACATACTATTATCCTTATTACCTTGTTCACTAAACTTCACTCTTAATTTTACCCTCTTCCTTCATCACCTTCCTCTCCATCCAAGTCCCCACTAACTTAATTTTACATATAACAACAAAATAATGATCCGATAATCCCATTTCAATCATTCCACCTAAAATTAATCCACAAACATACTTCAAAAGCTCTACTTCAAAAATAACATAAAATCAATCATACTTTTCACTTCGATACCATCTCTACCTAAACCAACTCTAGTATACTTATAGTCTTGTGTTTAAAAAATTATTACTTACACACATACCTCCCTCCTCACAGAAATCAATCACCTCCCTACCATTTCATTCTCATTTTCTCCTGACACCCCAAAACCACCTGTTATGTATACCATCCTTTTTTTGATCATATATATATATATATATATAGTTATATATATATATATATATATATATATATATATATATATATATATATATATATATATATATATAATTCTAGTATATAATATCCGTAGTCAATATTTAGGCCTAGAAGGGGTATTGGTAATACTGTATATTTAAAACATCTTTTTAATATACATAAAAGATTGTAATCTAGACAACAAAATCAGTTGAGTTTTCAAAACTGTTCACTGCAATGTTTAATTAAAAACCTTTTTTTCATCGAAACATTTTTATAAGTATATATTTATATATATATATATATATATATATATATATATATATATATATATATATATATATATATATATATATATATATATATATATATATATATATTAGGGATGTGCCGAATATTCGGTAAGTATTCGGTATTCGGCCTATTCGGCCAAAATACCGAATATTCGGTATTCGGCTTTTTGCCGAACTATTCGGGCCGAATATTGAGCTTTATAAACAATAAATTACGTCAACATAAGGGAAAGTTATTTCAATTTAAAATTTAAATTTTAGAAACTTATTTTCAAAAAAAATAAAAATATAGCCAAATTTTGTAGCCAATATGGCGAAAATCTTTGTCATTTGTTAGATCCTATAAGGGCCTTTGACATTTTTCAATATTCTAAAAAATAGAATTCATTTAGTGATACGGGATAATGGACCAAACATGGTAGCTGGTATAAGGGAGAGTGGTTTGCTATCAATTTCATGTTTTATTCACATGTTGCAACTATGCATTCACGATTCAATATTATGTCAGAAGTCTGCTAAAGATATTTTATTTACTTGCAGAAGCATATCCTCTCATTTTCACCATTCAGCAACGGCAGCTGCAAAGCTTAAAACTTTACAGATGCAGCTGAATGTCAAACAGCATAAATTAATTCAAGACGTTTCTACACACTGGAACAGAACTTATGATATGCTTAAAAGATTGTTTGAACAAAAGTTCCCCTATCCATATACGCTGCTGAATGCAATCAGAAAATGTTGACTGATTTTCAGTGGCAAAATTATTCCATTTACTTGAGCCATTTGACAACATCACTAAAAAAAGCATTAAACGTGAAGTAACAGTCGCCCAAGTGATCCCTTCCATTTTAGCAATAAATCTATTTTTAAATAAGGCAATTAAAAGCAAAAGCTTCAGTGGAATAATTACACTCGTTGAAGAGCTTAAGAAATCAGTAGAAAAAAAGACTTTCTAAGTTTCTATGTGATAAATCTTTGTGTGTAGCTACTTTCTTAGATCTGTGATTCAAACTAATTTTTCAACATGAATCAGATGAATCAGTAAAAAATATGGTCGTTGAGGCATGGAAAGAAATGCATGAAAATTTAGCTCTTGACTCTTCTGCTGACGATGATTCACGTAGTGGGGAAAGTGAAGCTGAAGGTTCCATTTTCACTTCTTTAATGGATTGTTTTAAAAAAATTGTGGCATCAAAATCGTCATACAGAAAAGAAAGTGAGAGTGAAAAAAGAAAGTCCTATTCTTCTGACGATGTGATTATTGTACATAAAAGTAAAAGGCTACATACGGAATTATATCAATAAATAAACAAATATATAAGTTTGCCTACTTTGACCAGTGAAGACAATCAATTGGTGGGAAAACACTGGAAATAGTTTTATGATTTGAAAAACTAGCAATAAAATACCTTTCAGCTCCATCACAAGCACTTAGTAACATATATGAAAGTGTTTACTAGATAAATGCGAAACAAGCTAAACACTTCCATTCCGAAAGAACGAAGCAAAGAG
>JABUQX010119015.1:0-23312 GCA_015478945.1 Trachelipus rathkii | reverse complement strand
CGATCTGCCCTCCTTCCCACAAATCCCCTAAAATCTCAGCATTTCGAAAAGGAGATACAACGCTCTCATGAGAAGAAATAATTCAATCGAAAACGGTAGAAAAATATGTTTTATTTCGAGAAGAGTTAAAGAACAAAAGATTATTGTTGTTTTCATAGTAGTAGGAACTTAGGAAGATAAATTTTAAGCTACTGTATTTGATAAAACTTCGAGGTTAGAAGATACGAAATTTTCGAGCACTGTTATTAGAGCGTTAATATTTAAATATTATATAGATATATGCTACATTCATCAGTCAAAGAGTTTGTGTTGTTGCATATATGAAAAGAGCTGCTATGGAATGAAGCCCTAGATAAATGGGTTTCAAACAGGAATAAAATTAAGATGAGAGTTAGAGTGGTCAAATTAAATGGATTTGAAAGTAGTGCGTAAGTCACTTATAATGATAAAGTATATATATATATATATATATATATATATATATATATATATATATATATATATATATATATATATATATATATATATATATATATATATAACTATAATAACTATAATATATATATATATGTATATATATACCCAGTATATATATATGTATATATATATATATATATATAGCTAACAACAATAATAATAATAATATATATATAATATATATATATATATAATAATATATATATGTATATGCTGTATATATATATATATATATGAAATAAGCTATTTATTTATAGAAAAAAAGAACATATGTAATATGTATGTAATAATAATAATAATATAATATATATATAATAATATATATATAATAATAATAATAATATATATAATAATATATATATAATATAATAATAATAATATAATATATATGCTGTATAATATGTATATATATAATAATATCAATAATAATAATAATAATATATATATATAATAATATATATATATATGTGTATATACCCATATGTATATAATATTATGTATATGTATATATAATAATATATATGTAATATATATATAATATAATATAATATAATAATAATAATAATAATATAATATATATATATAATAATAACATAATATATATATATATATATATAATAATAATAATAATAATAATAATAATATATGTATATAATAATAATAATAATAATAATATATAATATATATATATATATATATATATATATAATAATAATAATAATAATATATATATAATATATATGTATAATATAATAATAATATGACCATTAAGGTGAGTGCGTTGTGCATGTTTATCTTCTTTTACATACTAATTGCGAGAAGAGAGAAGAGAGAGGAGAGAGAGAGAGAGAGAGAGAGAGAGAGAGAGAGAGAGAGAGAGAGAGAGAGATTTTTGAGAGAGAGAGAGAGAGAGAGAGAGAGAGAGAGAGAGAGAGAGAGAGAGACTCTAAAAGTGATTTAAATTTAAGCGAACTTTAAAAATATTTTAAAATAAAAATTCGGGATAAAAATTTTTAATTTTTGTATGCTTTTTTTTTTTTTGAGCGGATTTTTGTATCCTTACTTTTGGAAATAAAATTATCGGATTAGATATTTTTGTTTCTCGGATTATTTCCGGTTTCCGGATTGTGTTTCTCCTCCTCCATCTTCGGAGTTGGAGGAGAGAATCAAATGCGGGCCGGGCCTTTTTATATTGACTGCTTTTAATTACGAACTTATTAAACATTTTTTACGGACCTAATGTATGCTGGTATTTCAATTGGGGAATGGGAGTTGAGTTCTTTAAGGAGATGGGGATGGATCTTGAGAATTTGGGAGAGGAGAGAGGGCGAAAGGAAGTGAGAAAGTTGAAATTATGAATATAAGGGATAGAGGATGATGAAGACTGACTTTTAAAATGACATGAAGATCATTCTAAATAAAGATTTACTTTTAAATCTTTATCGTTATTTTTTTTTTCACAGGTAACACGACGGCTCACGGCAGAGCCCTAATCTAGGAAGGGGTGTGCTCAAATTTTAAGTCTGAGCAACACGTTAGTTGGCTCCCAAGAAAGGAACAGCCCACAGTCACACGCCCGAAAAATAACGAATCTGAGTCTCTCGCAATGATGAATCAGGGTCTTCCGCTTAATTTTGAGAGTGCTCTACCGTTGAGCTATCGGGCGCTATTTTGCTTCTTAAACTATGCGACGAAAATTTTCATACGAAATACTCTTACATACAATGCTATTTGTTTTATGTTTCAAGGATACATCATTAATTTTAGATGTTTTTTTGCTAGGTTAAGTTAGGTCACCTCTTCTTTTTATATTTTTAAACAAAATTATTTAAACATTAGGCAGAAAAAGTTCTGAAATAATATTAAAGTGGTCAAGTTATTATATATTTAAGACATGTCATGAATTAAAAACATCTATTACTTCTTCACAATCGGTTAAGCGACAGAGTCACAAGGAACAGGGCCAGGATTTGATCCTTTGTTTAGATCTTACGTTGGAATTACCCAGAGAAATTTTTTTCCTAGGATAGGGCAATGCCCATGGGGGTGTGAAGTTTAATAACAATAAAAAATACTCACCCACGAGGGTTCTCTTAACAGGGGGAAAATTTTCGATGAAAAAACAACGAATTTCGTGTATTTTCTTTATTGAGGCAATTTCTATTATTAGCGGTACTTGTATATGTTTATGAATTTTAATATTTATTAGGTAAATTTTTTATAAAATTAAAAAAATATTTTTAGTAATTATGACATATTTTTAGGAAATTAACAAGCATTTTTTGTCCTTTATTTTTATATTTTCAGAGGTAATTCCCTAAATATTTATCCAAATTTTTACTATATCGCCCGCTGTTAGGAAGGAATTTCTTCACCTAAAATATATACAGAGAGATAGAGAGACTGAGACAGAGAGACAACTTATGTTAGGTTAGGTTAACTTAGGTTTTGCTAGGATACTTATGATTTTATGTTATTACCTTTCCCCAAAGATTTTCGATTGTGTTAGTGTGTTACCCCGTCACAGGATCTACAAAATGCAGCGAATGATTTAAATTCAAGTGATGATAGTCCGTTTTACTGATGTTTGAGTAACCTTTCCATTCGTCTGGGATTATTCTGGATTCTGGTTCCACATGTTCTTCTATTACTTTCCTTAGGGTTGCACTATTTCTTTTTTTCAACTTCTACTAAAAATATTTCCTTAGATTCCCGTACTACACCACCCACTACCCAATGTTGCTTCGTCATTCGACCTTTGTTATATTTTCTTTTAGAAAAAAACGAATTATCTATTTCAACAGTTTTTCCATCTCCTCCAATTTTTCTTTATTTTTTACAGTTTCCGAATAACAAATATCCATACACTTTGCGTAAATTCTTTGGATAGATACAAATGCTTACATCTGTTATTCTTGTACATTTACTTAAGGAGATATCATTTATATATATATATATATATATATATATATATATATATTTATATATATATATATATATATATATATATATATATATATATATATATATATATATATATATAGTATACTATATATATATATATAAAATATATTTACAGTAATCTACTATATGACAACACAGACCCACGAAATAACGTATTATTGCCATAAAGCGACGATTTAGTATCCTTACACTTATTGCATCGAAAACTATAACTGCGTTTCCAGAAGTCCGAGTGCAGCCCCTGTACAAAATTTACTCGGAAACGCATCGAATTGAAAAAAAATTACATTAACCAATCAGAGAACAGGAAATTTGAGTACCTGGAAACGGTCGAGCGCGCCTGTTGGATCAGCTGACAATTGTAAACAATTTTCTTATATTTATATGTATCTATTTTATGAAATGATACGATATATTTAGTACCCTTAATATAAAAGTTAACTAAAATATTAAAAAACTTTTGGCAAGCTATTTCCGACACATGTTTTGTAAAGAAATTTGTTTGTAAACAAAGTATCCATCCCCAGCCCGCCCGTTTATTAATTCCCAAAATCGAGGATTTAACAATGGGCGCCTGACTGTGACGTTTACGTGACGTAGAAGGGCGCAAACAGGCTCTTGAAACGATGCATGTGCGCCTGTGTGCCAGCCCGGGCTGCAGTCGGGCTTCTGGAAACGCAGCTTGTATTTCTCATGTCTTATAATTAATTTACAGTCTATGTTATATTTTAAACACTTTATTTCGCTTTTTATTAAGTTACAATTTTGCCTAAATACTAACAATACATCTTCGTCTTCAAATAATTGATTTAAATCTTCCAATTTCATTGCGAAAATACTTATATATTCTTTAAAATTTTTAAGACTACATGCGTCACGAACGTAGTCTACGTAAGTTTAAACCTATTTTAATTCATCTCTCGTTGGTCAGTTTTTAACCCTATATTGTAATGTATTTACCCTAAAATCATTGAAATTACGTTACATTTCTTATTGATCTTCATTTCTGGAATCAACCACTTATAAATAGCCTATATATATATATATATATATATATATATATATATATATATATATATATATATATATATATATATATATATATATATATATATATATATATATATATATATATATATATATATATATATATATATATATATATATATATATATATATAGTGCTCAAAGTGATTGTTTAAATAATAAGTTTCTTTTCATCAAATCATCAAAGTTAAACATTCTCTACTTACAGTGAATTACAGCAAAATATTACAGAAAATGGTTTGTGAACATTACCTATTTTATATTGGAATATAAAATGTATTGATTTCAATATTTAATTATCTATGATTTTTTATAACATGTTATTATGTTATTTTTATTACATAAAAAATGCTTGTTTATTAGAATATAGCATTGTAGAGACAGTCTGTTACAAACTATACTGTAATTTTAAAACATTGTGGCTAGTGTCGGTTGCTGAGCAGTTTGCCGCCTTTTCTCACCTTCTCCTACCAGGCGATTTACAAAGATGTGTGTTCCTACAATTCCGTTATTTTAATAGAACACTTTGTTTTGTGGATGTTTAAGGATTGGGGTCTTAGGCTTAATTACGTTAAGTTTTGATATGATTTCATTGTTTTCATTTGTTGGAAGCAGAGAAGGGAGATTAAATAACTCTATTTTTAAGTTGTTGATATCATTCTCCTCACACTTCAGTTGTGACACATACTGAGTAAGTTAAGCATACAGGAGCAGGTTTGCGAAAAATCATCACTCCTCTCCCCAACGTTTCACTGGACCGTTCACCAGGCCCTTTCCTTCCGGATCATCAAGCCAATCCTTCTGCAGCCTCCACGCTTGTACAACGGAATTCCATATATCATTTAAAAAAAGTTATTTTTATTATTATTATTATTATTATTATTATTATTATTATTATTATTATTATTATTATTATTATTATTATTATTATTATTATTATTATTATTATTATTATTATTATTATTATTATTATTATTATTATTATTATTATTATTATTATTATTATTATTATTATTATTATTTGCCATTCTAGGATTTATAAAAGTTTATTTTTATTTTAAAAATTTATATAAATATATATATATATATATATATATATATATATATATATATATATATATATATATATATATATATATATATATATATATATATATATATATATATATATATATATATATATATACTCATATATATATATACTATATATATTACTATATATATATATATATATATATATATATATATATATATATATATATATATATATATATATATATATAACATACTTATATATCTCTATTTTTATATATATATATATATATATATATATATATATATATACTTTAATCGGGCTAATTAGGAGCATTGCGTCACTTCTTTGCTAATTATTATTCTTGGAATGAATTATGTTTTAACTCTGAGGACGCTTCGGTCACTGATGAAAAGGTAGGGGCCATGATCACCTATGGGATGAGTAGGTTCAATCCATTATCAACTAAATCTTTTCTCCACAAAATCCATGGTTCGATGGAGCTTGTTCTGGCGCCATTCAAGAAAGAGACATTGCCTATCGAGCATGGAAAAACTCTCGTTCTCCTATCACTCTTGCTAATTTCCCTCATGTTCGAAATCGTTGCAGGGATATTATTCGACAGGCTAAGCGCGCTTTCACTAAAAGAAAGTGGGACAACCTACTTGGCTTTCCTAGTGATAAAAATTTCTGGACTCTTGCCAGAAATATCTCTAATAACTTTTGTAAATCTGCCTTTCCTCCTCTTATTTGCTCTGACGGATCTGTAGCTAACTCTCCTACTGATAAGGCTAATCTCTTCGGACTCCTTTTTTCATCTAATTATACCCTGGACTACTATTCCGGCATCCCTCTTCCTACTTCTTCTCATCTCAGATTTCTTATGTCTTTTCCTGTGATTACGCATGATCGGGTGCATGGGGTTCTGAGATCTATGAATGGCAGGAAGGCTAGTGGCCCAGATGGTATTCCTCCCCGAGTTTTGAGGGAATGTTCTTCTGAGCTGGCGCCTGTCCCCGTTCGACTCTACACTCTATGACTTAGTAATAATATATTTCTTCAGGACTTGAAGCGTGCATATGCCCAGCCAATACCGACAAAAGGTAGCTGCTCTGATCCTTCCAACTATCGCCCTATAGGTCTCACTTGTATTACATCTAAAATCTTTGAAACTCTTCTTAACTCTCATTTCCTGAATCACCTGGAGTCTCATTCTCTTTTTCAGATTATCACTATGGCTCTCGACGCTCGAGGTCAACTGGTGACATACTTTCTTATCTAACTGATCTACGGTCTTCTGGCCTTAAGGACAATGGGAAGTCTTGTGTGGTGGCGCACGGCATATCCAAAGCTTTTGACCGGGAATAGCATGCGTCTTCTCTTTGCTTACTCGGGTCAAGTTTTCTCTCTGATCGATCCATATCAGCACTCGTTGATGGAGCGGCTTCTTCATCTTTTCCTGCTAATCGTGGTGTTCTTCAAAGTTCTATTTTGTCTTCAATTTATTTCTAACTTTTCATCAACAATCTCCTCAGCTGCAATTCTAGTTCTATTCACTCTTATGCCGGTGACTCAACTCTCCATTCTTCCACTCATTTCAAATCTGATCCCTCCTTTGCATCTAGAGTTGCCTCTCGTCTTCAGATTTCTGATTCTATTCGTGCCAGGCTGGATGGGATATCCCGGTGGGACCACCGCAACATTGCGAAATTGAACTCTTTGAAAACTCAATTTCTTTACATCTCCCTCTCATAAACACCTCCCAACTTTTCCTATTTCCTTCGACGATTCTAACGTCTCAACTGTTGACAACATAAACATTCTTGGTCTGAACGTAAATAAAAAATTGTCTTGGAAACCTCATATCATAATGGTTGCTAAGATGGCCTCAAAGAAGCTGGGAGTTCTTTTGAGGTTGCGGGAATTTTTCTTCTGCACAGCTACTCCAGTTATATAAGAGCCTTATTCGCCCTTGTTTATAGTACTGTTCTCGCATCTGGAGGGTCTCCGGCTCCACCCTTCTATTGGGTAGAATTGAGTCTAAAGCTAAGAGACTAATAAACTTTCCCCTACTTTCAAACTCTCTCTTGATCTTCTATCTCTGTAACATTACGTTAGCTCACTATCTGTTTTCTATAGGTACTACAAGGGCATATGCTCGGGGGAGTTGGCCGCTCGCATTCCACCTCCATTACGTCGCCCTCGTAGTACAAGGGGTGCCTTGCTCTCACATGAATTTTGCGTGAGTATTGAAAACCACAGACTTGTTCGTTGTGGTGCCTCCCTCTTTCCAGCCATTTCTGTTCTGTGGAACTCCTTGATGTCTTCTGTTTTTCCAATTGTATTTAATCTTCCTCTCTTTAAAACCCACTTCTAAGTTCAGCTGAGAAATATGCCATAGGCATGGGTGGGTTTTTCTGTATTTTATTTTCTGCCCCTCCTTGAAAAGAGCCCACCCGTGGGTGGTAGTAATATGTTTATATATATATATATATATATATATATATATATATATATATATATATATATATATATATATATATATATATATATATATATATATATAACTAATTATATATATATATATATATATATATATATATATATATATATATATATATATATACCTTGCATAATTGCCATATTTTTCCCTTATTTAGCGCAGCACTTTATCTTCTTAATTTTCTTTAACTTCTTCTCTTTGCTTCCTCGCTGGCAAACAACATGCCAGACGATGCCCCAAACAACCCAGCCGTTTGCCACACCACACACTTACACCTTCAACCTTTTGGCACAGATGACTCCGAGCTCTGGTTCCTCCAGGCTGAAGCAATTTTCCGTGAGGGAGAATCGGAGCTGGGTAAATATAGCCGTTTTACGGCTGCACTACCATACGCTTCGCTGCAAAATTTAAGGGAGAGCTTCGGGACCCTCTTCATTTCCATAAACCCTTACACAGCCCTCAAGAGCTGTTGATCACCTGCTTGTCACCTTCTCAGGAGGCCAAGTTCGAGCCTCTCCTGAGCAAACAACCTTGGGAGAAATGATTCCTCCGGGGTTGCTAGTTTCTATGCTAGCCCTCCTGGCAGCACTCCTTCTGCAAAAGAGGAGTCGATTTTTCGGAATCTTTTCTAGCAGCAGATGCCCTTTTATGCCTAGGATGTATTGGTCTCGTTGGACAATGCGTTAGGTCTCCAGGTTGTTGCGGACAAGGCAGATAGGATGCTGAGGTTTCATTCTTCTCAGATATCCTCTGTCTCTGTCCCAACACCTTCCATCGCTGCGCTTTCCTTCCCATTCCTACTCTAGGGGATATACCTTCTAGACAGCCTGTTATAGCAGAGGCAAGGTTGTCTGCCTTGGAGAGAGGCATTGCTAATCTTACTGCGGAGGTCAGGATTCTGACTTCTAGTATAAGGTCCGGCAACACACGTTCCCGTTCCTTCTCAGGGAAGAGGGGCTCCTCTCGTGGGAGATCTACCTCCTCTGGTAGGAACACATACCTGAATGGGTACTGTTACTACCATCACAGCCTTGGCATTCTGGCCAAAAAGTGTTCCGCCCCCTGTTCATTCCAGGGAAACACTCCGGCCAATTCTCCGTAGGAGCGACGAGAACACTGGTCTTTCATCTTCACAGTTTCCTTCGCTCTTTTACCTTGTTGATACTGAAGCTAAAATCTCTCTTCTACATAGAGACTCTCACATCGATCCTGCTACGCCTCTTCACCAACGCAAGCTTCACGCGGCAAATAGCTTTTCTATAACTATTTATGGAGAGCGCTTATGCTCCCTGGACCTCTCTCTCAGGAGAGCGTTCTGCCGGGTATTTGAGGTCGCAGATGTGAAACATCCCACCCATGGGACTGAGATCCTCTTCCAATTTCACCTTTTTGTCGATCTTGGGAACAAGTGCTTAGTGAACGGCACCACCACACATGCTTCTTCTGGTTCCCTCACTCCTGCATTCGGAAGCATTTCCGCGGTCGCATCTCCGACCAATTCTTCTCCTTTGTTCACCCTCCTGTAGAAGGAATTTCTCTCTCTTTTGCAACATTGCTCTTCCACTTCTCCTGCCCAGCATTCAGTTCTCCACCACATTGAGACCATGGGTTCACCCATCTTTACCGGTGCTCGTCATCTTGCCCCGGAGAAGCTCAAAGCAGCAACGATTGAGTTTGAGCATATGCTGTTGTTGGGGATAGTGCGTCCCTCCAAAAGCAGTTGGTATTTTCCTCTACACAGGTCCTAAAAGAACGCCAGGTGACTGGAAACCCTGTGGCGATTTTAGGGCTCTTAATGCTTTTACAACATTGGAACGATATCCGCTGTCACACATCCAATCGTTGACTTTCCACTTAGATGGAGCAACCATCTTTTCGAAGGTTGATCTGGTGCGGGCTTACCACTAAATACCCGTCGCACCTGAGGACATTCAAAAGACGGCAGCTCTTACTTCTTTTGGTCTCTTCGAGTTCATCAGGATGCCGCTCGGCCTGAGGAACAGAGCTCAGTTGTTTCAACGGTTTAAAGATACGATACTTCGAGCCCTTTCTTTCGCTTGGGCTTATCTCGATGACATCCTCATTTCAAGCAAGTCTCCTGAAAAGCACCAGGAGTACCTTCGCGGCGCTTTCACCGAATTTGGCATTCGTGTTGTCCTCGGTTTTCTACTCTTACTTTTCTTGGCCACACAGTTTTTGCAGAAGGCGTCCACCCTCTGGAGGACCTTGTAGCTACATATGTGCTTTTCCTCTGCTAGAAACCCAAAAGCAGCTTCTGCAGTGGTTGAGGAGGATAAATTTTTACTATCGCTTTCTACAGAATGCTGCAGCATTTCCTCGCCCCCTCACTTCCCTCCTCGCCCAAAGAAGAGAAGAGCCTCCACTAAGGTGGAATGGACGGACGAAGCCCACACTGCATTCTCTACTGCCAACGAAGCTCTGACCACCGCCACAGTCCTAGTTCATGCACAGGACTCTGCAGCCACCAGAATTCAGGCAGATGCGTCAGGTTTCGCAGTCGGATGAGTCTTGCAACAACATCTGAATGGAGTGTGGGCACCTCCTGTGTTTTTCACTCGTAAGTTGCAGCCTGCTGAAACTCGCTACAGAGCTTTCGGCAGGGAGCTGCTTGTTATTTAACTTGCGGTTCGTCACTTACGGCACTTTCTGGAGGGCCGTGAGTTTCACATTCTCGCCGATCACAATCCGATCACCTTTGCGATGGTATCCCGGCATGAAAGGCACTCACCCAGAAAGTCACGACATTTGGAATATGTATCGCAATTCACAACTGATCTACGGCACATATCTGGAGTAGACATCCTCACCGCTATTGCACTCTCACGCATTGAGATCAACTCTCTATCTGCTCTACCTTGGCAACTAGCCAGGAGTCTGAAGACTCAGATTTTCCACAGGATTGTTCTCTTCAGCTAAAGTGCATTGCTCCCAGCTCGTATGAGGAAAGAAAAAATCTTTCTCTGTGACATTCTACTGGACATAACTGCGCCCCCTTCGATATTTGCCTCTTTTCTCAAACAAGTTTTCTCAACCTTAATCTCCCTGCTCCTTCTCCTTATTCCTTTCTACATCCTTCTACAGCTCGCTTTGTCTGGCCCGACGTAAATACCGATGTGAAAAGGTGGACTCGTGAATGTCTTTCGTGTCAACTTCAACAGGTTTTAGAGGGACAGACACCAAGGCTCCCACTAGACCACCTCTTCCGCCTGCGTGAACCCTCGAGAAGCTTCACATCGACATCCAGTTGACTTCTCTCACCTTCTTACGGTCACCAGAACATTTGGCGTGTTTCATCGTTTCAACACTTTGCACCGAAGCATTCATACTTTCTCTGGATTGCAACCTGGGGAATCTATAGCCGAAGGCTTTCATGGCTCATGGTTTCGCCGTTTGTTATCACTCACCGTCACATCAGATCAAGGAAAGCAATCGAATATTTCCTTTGGATAGACTTAACCTTGCGGTCTTCTGATTCAGAGAGGATTCCCAGCACAGTGTATCATCTAATAAGCAGAAGTGGATTGTGAGCGTTTGCACCAGACAGCTTAAGGCCAGCAGATTTCAGCTCAGCCCCTGCCGCAGAGCTGACTGAGGTTCTTCCTTTTGTTATGATTGGCATACAGCAAGATATTCATTGCTCTGCTGCTGAACTTGTTTATGGTTCAAACGCTTCGCTTTACCTGAAGAAAGTCTCTCACCAGTCTTCTCCCCGTGCCTTTTTCAACCCTCTGTCCTATCTTACCCTCTTGAACCGCTGTCTAAGTCGTGAACCCCACAACCTACACGGAACCAAAAGGCACTTTCCTTCATCCAGAATCATCTTGCATCGTGCACACACGTTTTCATGAGGCATAATTCCCATCGCACCTCTCTCCAACCTAAATACTACGGACCTTTTTATTGTGACTGTACGGAAGAGAGTTCTTTCAGGATCCAACGTCCTTTCCACACAGAGGTCGTTTCTATCGATCGGCTCAAGCCCGCTTATTTTGAGGCAAACCCTTCTGACATTCAGATTTCCGATCTGTTTCCGTTCACCATATCGGTTCAATCTTATTTCACGACACCATCTTCTCCACCTGCTTTAATTCCTTCTACTTCACCGCCACCGCTTCCCCGGCCGCCATCCTTCACTTTCAACTCTGGCTCAAGCTCCTCAACCATTGTACACTCCACTATCAGCTCCAACAGCTCATCTTAGGAGCCTCCTCAGTACTAGCATATCTGCTCTGGTTCCTACTTCTTCATCGTCTGCACTCCTGCTTCTTCTGTATCGCCTCAGTTACAGGTCCCTTCTTCACACGTCCCGCTTCATTCTGTCCTGGATCTTGCGGAGGCAGAGAGTAGAACGCATAGTAGGCGGCAAGTTTGTTATCCGAGAAGCTATTTCGATTGACTTACTTCCTGCCTCTTCCGCTAAAGGGGAGTGCTGTAGTGAGAGCCTGTTACAAACTATACTGTCATTTTAAACACTGTAGCTATCGTCGGTTGCCGATCAGTTTGCCACCTTTTCTCGCTTTCTCTTACCAGTCGATTTGCGAAGAGGTGTGTTCCTGCAATTCCGCCATTTTGATAGAACACTTTATTTTATAGCTTTTTAAGGATTGGGGTCTTATGCTTAACTACGTTAAGTTTTGATATGATTTCATTGTTCTCATTTGTTGGAAGAAGAAAAGGGAGATTAAATAAATCTATTTTTACGTTGTGGACATCATTCTCCCTCACACTTCAGCATATTTTTTATAATACTATTTGCTATATTTGTTAGATTATGTAAATACCTCTGATTTTCGTGCATCTAAGTTTCGCAGTCTCTTTTGTCTTAGGCATTTTATTGTTTTTGCATTTTGAGCACAAAAATTTGTTAAACTATGGTTTGATTTTAGGTGTACTTGAGAAATATATAAAGTGTAAAAATAATGCATTCGTCGGCAAGTCAGCTAAGCTGGTAAATATAATAGAATGTGATTTTAATAGAGATATTCAATCCATAAAACAGTTTTAATACCTAAAAGAGTTTTCAAGAGAACATCAACTACATTCCATGAAGTAAAGGATTTTTTTTTTACAGATTGCCACCACTCACGGCTGGGCCCTTCATATTAGTGACCTATAAGTTGAACACCTTTTCCAGCAGAAGTCCATCTCTCAGACAGAAGCTCCCTGCAAGAGAGCGTTCCTAGCAAGCAGACGTTCTTTGCCAGCTCACGTTCCTCTCAATCAGAGGTCCCTCGCAAGCAGAAGTCCCCTTTCCTAAGGTGACGCAAGCAGAAGACCACTCTCTCATGACTCATGAAGATGTCTTTAGAACACCAGCAGTCTTTAGCAGAAGCCAGTCGAAGAAAATAAACATCGCCTTCAAGAACACCCTCTCAAAGTATGCCTACCGACAACGATCAACAGCAACTTTCAGCAGAAGACTAGTCCGAAGAAGAGGCATCCATCACCATGCAGACCAGTGTAGACGTGACATCAGTCTCAATGTTAATACTCAGGCCTACAGGTCTCAGTTTAACATGTCTGATTCCGTCGTCGCTCATATCAGTTTCAAGATGCCATCTTAACGAAAATCTTCAAGCAACGTCAGATTTACGAAGAAGAGAACAAGTCACACCGTTAATCCCAGGCATGTTAGCCTCTGTTTAATGTAATTGTTTTAGTCGTCTCTAATACTAGTTTTAATATAAAGATTCCCTTCAAGCAATGTGCAGATCGGTGGAGACAGGAACATTAGACACAGTTAATACACAATTAATACTCAGTTAATACTATTTTCAGTTTAACGTGACTATTTCCAACGACACTATGGCTACTAAATACTCTCTTTACGGAAGGACTCAAAGATTACTTCAGCTGAGCTTCCATTTTTGTCCCTTCAACTCTCTGGTTAAAATAGAAGAAAGATTCATCCATACATGGTAATACGTACAATGCAGTTTGGAACCCAAAAAAAAATGGGGGGGGGCCGGGCCCCACCCCCCCAGTACCACTGCTACTATATATGGTTGGATAACTTGAGGAAGTGAATCATCATCAGTATATATTTGGTAGTACGTACAATACAATGGCAGACCAAATACCACTGATACAAGGTATATTTTGGTTATCTTGGATGAATGGAGAATAATCAATTTCAACATTGTGAAAGTTTGCAACAGAATTTCTGCCATAAAAGCTGTTCTTGGATATCTTCAATCAAATCTGATATTCTTCCCTGTGATCATCAGATTCTTTTCAAATTACACCAGAGAATCAACATCAAGCCTTTCCCAGTAACATTCTCACGGCATGGTTCCCTCAATCGTATGCTGCATTCACCTCACGGATGATTCCTAATCAATAATGCTCGCTACAATGAAAAACAACCCATCTACTGGCAGCATGAACAAAAAGCTTTTCAGTGTTAAATTTATAAATTGTCTTTTAGGAAATATGATATGTTTAAAATTAATTTGGTATTTTAAAGGCGGTCCGCTTCTCTGGCACAATGTAATGTATAGTGCTCAAAGTGATTGTTTAAATAATAAGTTTCTTTTTGTCAAAGTTAGACCTTCTTTACTTACAGTGAATTACAGGAAATATTACAGAAAATGACTTGTGAACCTTAATTATTTTTTTTTTTGAAATATAAAATTATTGATTTTTAATTTTAATTACTATATGTTATTTTTTTAATTGCAACATGTTATTATTATTATTCTTAAACATAATGTTTGTTTATTATAATTTAACATTTTTTTCATAAGACTTTTCGATAATTTGTTAGATTATGCAAATACCTCTGATTATTTATCGTGCTTTTAAGATATCTCGGTCTTTTTTGTCTTAGACATTTTATTGTTTTACGCATTTTGACCAATTATTTTGTAAAGCATAATTTGATTTTAGGTGTACTTGAGAAATATGTAGAGTGTAAAAAATAATGCATATCGCGCAAGTCAGCGAAGCTGTAATAAATATAATGAGAATGTGATTTTAATTAAAGATATTTCAATAGTAAAAAGCAGTTTGTAATACCTATCTAAGAGAGTCTTCAACGAAACATCAACTATAATCCGTGAAGTGGAGGAACAAAACAGAAGAAAGAGATAATCACAACATTAGGTCATATATATATTAATATATATATATATAATATAATATATATATATATATATTATATATATATTAATATATATATATAATATATATACTTATATATATAATAATATATATATAATATATATATATATAATATATATATAAATATACTATATATAGTATATATATATGAACCTTTAAATCTGTTAGTGTAGTCATTTTTTGTATAAATTCAAACTATCACCATTATGGAATGCTCACCCTTCCAATCTGAAGGATTGTGTGAAAATCGTAAGTCTACCTCCACATTTCTCAAAACATTTTACAACTTGCGTGAAATACTTCCCATGAACACAACACAAACCGTTCATCTTGAAACGCTATATTTTCTCCAGAATCAAAATGTTTGAACTTACACATAGGAACCGACCGAGGCGCGCCCAGCTCCAGGCCCCGGCCAAAACAGGAAAAACCGGGGTTTTCTACCGCGGTTAACTGTAAATTTACACATAAAATAATAGAGGGTTACAATCAAAAACAAATAAAGAAAAAACTAATTTCATTACATACCTCTTAGTTATCAACTCGTGCAAAATATATAACATACCTAAATATAATCAATATTTTTTGGTATTTACTATGATTTCAAATTAAAATGAGGCCAAATTATAATTTTTCTGAGTTTTTAACATAAAAATATTCGAAATGAGTATATCAAAGAATCGGAAAAGAAATAAAGTTAATTGTATAATATTAATGTGTAGTTTAGTAACTAATAATGGTGCAAAATAGCACGTTCATAATTTTAGTTCTTTTCTTGTGCTTATAATAAATTATATATATAGATATATATATATATAGTACATATATATATAATATAATATTATATATATAATATATATATATACTATATATATATATATATATATATATATATATATAATATAATATATATATATAAATAGACATAAATATATATATATATAGGTCAGCCTCTAGAAAGAGCCACAATCCATATCTCAAAAAAACTACAACAGCTACCAGGAAAAGGAAGACATTGCTGGAATGCTGCGTCCAATTTTAGTGCGGAAAATGTAAAAAAAAAAAAAAAAAAAAAAAAAAAAAAAAAAAAAATTATATCTCAAAAACTACAATAGCTACAGCGAAAAGAATACATTTTTGGACCTCGTAAAATTTTGTATAGGAAAACTGTAAAAAAAAAAAATTAATTAAAAAAAAGTATTGTTAATAATTATGTAATAGATGAGAAGGCCTATTTAGAGACCTTGTATTGGTTACTCGTTAAAATAAATAGACTTTCATAAATTTTGCCTTTTTTTTTTTTAACTAAAGATACCCCAAGGTATACCGCACTGATGCAGGAGTCGGGTCTCTCCAGCCCTTCCGGGAAGCTACGGGTAGGACTAATTCCCCCCCTCCGGAGGGTCCCGGAACCCCCGCTTTGGTATTTGGTGTCGCGGGGTTCCTCCGCCCCTCCCCTACGGATATGGAAAACGTCACCCCCCTGTGTTCCCCGTCGACTCGAGCCCCCTAAATTGCCGTTTGAAATACCTTTACAAATAATATATATATATATACTACAATGATCCCAAGTAACCCCCCCCAAAAAAAAATGCCAATTTTATGTTTAATTTTTTTTTAATTTTATTAACATTTTTAGAATAAAATTTTACCAAGATTCCAAAAAATGTATTTCATTTTTTTTTATATTTTTTATTTTTCGTGTTATGATTTTTTTTTTTTTTTTTTTTTGTAACTTCTTTCGATTTGGACTGCTGACTGTTTTCCTCCTCATCACTTTCCCAATATTCCAGCAATGTTTTCCTTATTTCCGTACTGTTGTAGTTTTTGAGAGATGGATTGTGGCTCTTCTAGAGGCTGGCCATATATATATATTATATAATATATATATATATATATATAATATAGATATATATATATTATATTAATATATATATATATTATATAATATATATAATATATATATGTATATATATATATTATATAATATGAAAAGGAAGACAAACACCAAGGAGTGCCATAGTATATTAAGAACATTTCGCGCTATAGCTAAGCGCATCATCAGCTATAAAGTAAATAATAATTTAAAGAACAATGACATATATTATTACATTATATAAAATATATAAAATATATAGAAAAGCAAAAATATAAAAATTACAATAAAATACAAAAAGTTACAAAAAAATTAAATCTATTATTAACCTCGTTTTTCTAACCTTACATACTGGCATGTGAAACCATAAGAGGAGTAAACAAGATTAAATCCGAGCACTATTTATACCTTAAATTATACATAAATTGGTTGGTTGTTTGGACTTACTAAACTTAAAATTTCAGTATTTAAAACAGTATAATAAAATGAAAATTATAAAAAGGACATATAATGAAAAATTGTAAAGAAATTAAAATAAATTAAGCTTGATTGAAGATAATCAGAGTTGAGTTCAGGCTCCAATTTATGAATGTAGAGGCTCTCCAAGATTCCTGTAGCGCTATCAGTGACGGAGAAAGAATCGAGAAGTCGTTGGTAATGATGGGATGATCTTTTTCGTGGCTATGGCTACGAATGTATTGAAAATTCAGGTGAGAATAGAGGAAGATTGGTACGGAGAAAAACCCTTGTGTTTGGCAATCCTGATGCAAAGTTGAAGGCCTGTCTGACCTACATAGCGGGCATTACAGCCAGCACACTATACAAGTAAATCTATCGAGGAGTCAAACTCTTTAGATTAAATCTTTGACCTGAAAATTACTAATTTTTGAAGGTTATTAGTAGGAATAAACTAAAGTGCCAAAGGGAAGTGTCCGTTAACATAGGCTGAGGGTTCTAATAAGGTGTCGGTGAATCGACCTGTGTAAGAATCTTCAGTAAATTTCGTTAGAGGACATCAAAATGGAGTAGGTGGTTAACATGGTTCTCAAGGAAGTTATAAAATCATGATTTTAATCAAACAAGGAGATATGAAGGAAAGAGATTAAAATTAGCGAAGCATCCTTAATATTGGAAGCTTCTGAATGAAAAGAATCCAGGAGGAACATACCGTAAAGGCACCGGTTTACTTTCTGCCTGTAAAGCCGGAGACAATCTTAAACTTATCGGAAAAAAGACTGAAGAAGTGAGTGCCTAATGGTGGAGGTCGGCTGCGGTAAATCTGTGTAAGAAAAGAGACCATGTTGTGCGAGAGTACGCCAACATCAGAAACTGAAGGATCCATCCACTTCAGATTCCATGGAAAATTTAATATTTTTATGTTGCTTATTAAGAAAATTTAATAAAATAAGTCGCATGTTCTTTGTTATGAAAAAAATTAAAAGGAGCAGTCATCCACATATCTTTTGTAAACAATGGGTTTGAAGGCGGGGGGGCATTTTTCGAGCCAAGACGTTTCATGATAGCAGAGGAAGGTGTTGGCGAAGGAGGGACCCAGAGGAACGTCATAGGCCACACCATCAATCGTTGATAAAGGATGTTATTAAACAGAAAAAATAGAAATTCTAAGTGGCTAATTGATAATTTGTAAATGTCTCTGATGAGACCTGCCTATACATTCTTGAGTTAAGAAAACAAAGTATTGAGAAATGATTCACGGTTTCCGGCAAACAGGAACGGTTAGTAAACAAGGGACTGATTATCAAAACTCACCATAAAGGCTTAAGGAGTGAAAGACAATAAATATAATCCACGAATTCAAAAAAACTATGAAAGGTATGTTTTGGTTGTGGTAATGGTTCATCAATGCAACAAGACAATTTCGAAAAAAGTTAGGGGGTGTTAAGGTTGAGAGGATAGACGGAGCGGAACGTCCAGGTTTTGTGAGTTTTTGGGAAGCCCATAACAGTAAGCCTGGCTGGCTACCAGATACGTGAAGTGAGTCAAAGTTGGAGTTGACAGATTTTAGGACCTGACAAAGCTATTGATCTTATCCTCTACTCTAAGTAAATGTTTAAAAATACAACCTCATAAGCCAGTTTAAATTTGAGACATCGTTTCAAAATGTTGTTCATTTATAAGAATAAAGCTTTATTAAAAGCCAACTTCCCGTTTCCCTTGTCGGGACATATGATGATGGAGATTGTCCTTTCCTAAGCTTCTCAGAAGTCTTAATATACTATGGCACTCTGCCTTGTAATGTTTGTCCTCCTTTCATCTTTAAATTGGTCCCTAGAACAAATCAACGACGTTATACTATTATATATATTATTTATAT
Source organism: Trachelipus rathkii (assembly GCA_015478945.1). Classification (NCBI taxonomy): domain Eukaryota; kingdom Metazoa; phylum Arthropoda; class Malacostraca; order Isopoda; family Trachelipodidae; genus Trachelipus; species Trachelipus rathkii. The sequence continues at coordinate 3,935 of JABUQX010119015.1, read as the reverse complement.
ATTATATATACATTTAATCACTTATATAATATACTATTTATATATATATATAATATATAATTATATATATAATAATATCTATATTATATTTTATCATATTATATATATTATATACTATATATATATATATCTACTAATGTAGCGACGAGTAGCATGAGTTCATTAATACAATTAAACATCGAATTAAATCCCTCACCTCCATCGGCTTACACTAACTAAATTATAAACAGATGAGGTATAAATTCGGCATCAGAAATCATTGGAAAGTATATTCTCTTTTATTAACATTTCTTTTTTCCGATACTCATTCTATTGTTTCTTTCTCACACGACAAACAATAATAAGATTATTCATCATTACTGCATATCGCGTGCTATCCAAATACCATCACGACTTGACGCTGACCCCCAACCAACGCTAACCCCGTTCCTCAAAGTACTATTTCCGAACCTAGCGACTCATACCTATAGATACATCCTATCTCTCCCCTAACCGAGTACACCGATATTATACAAGTTTAATATATTAAGTGACAAAGTATCTGCAATGATTCGGGATGTTAAAGATTAAAATTGCCATGTTCACCAACCCACCTCATCTAAGCCTAGATCAATTTCTCCTCCTACAAATTCACCTTACTCATCTTAAACTTCCATTAATCTTATTATACCTCCTCACATGACATAGCAATTCATCAACCGTTTCAAGCAGTCAACAATGACCACTTAAAAAATAACCCCACGAATCCTACTCTTCTATTCATTCTAAGAACTAACCATAGATTACATCACTGAACTAGTTATACACATCAGCTTATACAACCGTATTAGCATCACTATTTTAACAAAAATACATAATAACGACACTTGATCCGCATATTAGTGCCGCCTGATGGATTGACCTTTATACCTAAGGTTCCTTGATCGATGTCCAAATATTCCCAAATATGCCCAAACCGTCCCTGTAAGTGTTTCCGCAAAATCACAAGTTTTCCTCAGCTTGTTGTTGACACCCAACCTTAATAGATTAAATGTCCCGTTTGGTGTTTTCGCCTTGGTTGTTGATATAGCCTTCTGACCAATACGACTCATACAGCTCTACAAATTACAGAATTATATAGCATTGTTCATTCATAACTAGCTACTAGCCTTAGACTATGGTGCATCCCAGGTTAAGGAAGAACACTCAGCCTTTCCTGCAAAAAAATAACATTTTTTTTTTTTTAACAAATTTATAAACAGGCAGGCCAGAAACATTCCGTAGAATTTATTTCATTTTTGGAGACCAACTTTTTGGTACTATACAGCCTGTTGTGCCTTAAGCCTACCCACTCGCGATGACGTCAGATGACTAAAGGAGTTCCATAGACTCCTCCCCCTTATGTATGATAAATTTTCAAAGACTTTCGTTTAACTCGAAAAATATAACAAACTCGCACCATAAAACATGATAAAAATAATTTTTAATCAGACAATCTTAATATGACAAAATAAATTATATTAAAATTACTAATTATAATAATCTTTAATTAAATTTTTCATCAGAGGAACCGAACATCCTAATCTAAGTATTAAAATCAATAAATAAAATACAATAATTTTTAAAATATGAATTCCCGTCATGCATTTAAAACCGATTTAAAGACCTCACAAAAAAAATGTTTTAGACTATAAATTTTCTATCTTAAAAACAATTACCAATTTCACTTTCTCAAAAGGAGAGAAGTCAGAAACATATAACGGTCAACTTTACAAGGCCGCTTCACACCGAAATTTTAAAAGATAAAATTCTACTATTCCTAAAATTTTACCCAGTACAAAATTTCTTCCTCTAGAAGGAAGTTTATGTAATGAATAATTTAACGGATCTCCTAAAAAGTCCATTTTACACATACGATTTTCATTAGCCGTAAAATTTTTACCAAATAATTTTTCTTATCCTAGAAAATAATTACAACTTTCCTTTCTAAAAAAAAGAATTATTATCTTTCAAGGAAATCTTTCGAAGCCCGTGTTACAAATATATCTTAAAGTCTTATTTACAAGTTCAACCTTCTTTCCCTACCCGATTTTGGGGGATAAGAGTACCGAAGGATGGGGGATACCCACCTCCTCACACGCTGTAAAAGCTTATTTAAATATACACAAGATTCTTCTAATTATTATATGACAAAAAAGACGTCTATCTGATTTTCCATTATTCTAACATCGTTCTGCCCGCCGAATATAATAAAAAAAAAAAAAAAAAAAAAAAAAAAAAAATAAAAAAAAAAAAAATAAAAAAAAAAAAAAAAATAACAATGAACTAATTTTTTTTTTTTTTTTTTTTTTGAAACAGACTAAGCTATAGATTAAATTTTTACTTACAAAAATTACTTTCGTTAAAAAAACACAAACCATATGGGAGCATAGAGACTTCTCCGATCGTCCTCATGAGCAGTGGCGGTCTTTAGCAGCCATTCAATTTTTCTTATTTTGGGGTATTTTGTACTTCCTTCCCAATTTTATTTAGCCCTCGAATTCATCGTGGAGACTTTATTTTTCTTCTCGTTGTTGTTATTGTTCTTTTAATATCGCTTGTTCTTGAATTTCAAATTTAACTAGAGCTTTTTACGAAGTGCTTTTGGGGATTTTATGGCGGAGCTCTTCTCTCTACCCCATCCCCATAAAATAGCAGGTCGCGAACCTTTTTGATCTGAATCGTTAGAGCTTTTTTTTTTTTTTTTCTCTTTTTTGAGAAAGATGGATCGATTCTCTCGCACGCACTAGAACACGACATCTCATCAACTGACTTGAATCAACACGACCTCTATATCTTTTTTTTTTATTTCTTTTCTATTTTTAACAAGATGACCTTAATCTCACGCCTACCCCACTTACGTGTTTATGATGCGACATATCCAATAACTATATAATCTCAAACTTACTTTCTTTTTAATAATTTATTTAAGAGCTTCTAATTTCTCTACAATTGAGTAAATAATACAATTCTATATGAATCTCAACCATCCCTTCATCTATCCAACCGTTAAGCTTCCATAACATAGTCATTATATACATGTATCAATTGCCTTCTTAAATCTGCCCTCTTTTATCAAGAAGTCGTGAAGAACTGATGTCGTTCTGGGTTTACCAAAACTTATGTAGCGCGAGTAGATGATTCATTAATCAATTAAACATAGAATTTAAATCCCTCACCTCCTCGGGTACACTTAATTAATAAGATGGAAGGTCATTAAATTAGATTTTTCAATGTTATCTTAATTAACATTACTTTTGTATATATGTTATGATCGCAGATCATAATAGATTAATTTCTTATTCTCCTATTATATTCAATTACTATATTCAAATAAGCAAATCCAATTATATTTAATTAGAATGACTTCACAGGGCGAAAGCTATACGTTTCGATACTGGGCTAGATTTTGATCCCATTCTCTCTAAGTTTTATATCTTAATTATGTATTGATTATCATACTACTAATCAAATCTGACACTTACAAGAGATCTCTTATAAGAACATTAATAATAATCTAACACCTTTAATTTTATTACAAAAAAAGATATATTTGTGTGCCGGCGAGACCCGGGACCAATCTTATGCATCTGATCTCGGCTGCCTAGACTAACGTCCTTCCTCGTTTTGGCGTCATCATATTCCGGTCAGGGAAAACTCTTATTGTTGACTTAAATTTAAATATATTAACAAAAGAATAAAAAACAGTATACTCGTGTGATGTTAAGATGTAAGTAAATTTTACCGTACCTAATAATAGCTTTACAATTACAATACAGATTATAATGGCATTGTTTTATCTCCCCTGTCTACAGCCTTATACATATATATATATATATAATATATAATATACTATTATAATATTATTAGTATATAGATATATATATTATATATATATATATATATATATCTCCTTC